>PITA01008783.1:0-82091 GCA_004023965.1 Spilogale gracilis
AAGCAGAACTTGAGGCAGGTCAGTGCAGCTAGAATTTAACAATGTTGTTTAGATTTTATTACATTTATTTTTAAGGTTCTTTCTTTTTATAAGAAGTAATGACAAATTTGAAGTTTTGAAAGTGAGTCATTTAAGACATTTGAAGTTTTTATAAGAAGTAATAGACAAATTTGAAGTTTTGACAGTGAGTCATTTAAGACAAATATTATGTAAATAAAAGGACGGGTGGCCTCCAGTGTTAACAAAAATCCGGAGGGTAGCTCTCAAAGGCCTGATGTCCGGGAAGCAAGGCTTTCACAGCCGGGAGAGCGTCCCCCTGGAATTCCAGACATTAGGAAGGAGCTCCTGCGGAGAAAAGAGGACTTTTTTACAAAAGGTCTTGAGTCCTGTGTAAGAGAAGATTGAGGGCCACGTGAGGGTGGCTAGAGACTGGTTTGAACTGGTAGCTGTCCAGGAAAATTAGGACACAGAGAAGTAAATGCCAACTACTCAGTGCTCCCCCAGGAAGAGGTCTGGACCTTCTGTAAAAACAAAATAGGGGTAAAAAGATAGAACTCGTGCACCTAGGACATTGCTCGTGACGTCACCAGGGGTTTTGGAGGAAATTATTCATAAGTAGAAGAGACCCCTTAAACCTTTAAGAGAGACCCTTTGCTCTTGTATCTTTACACCAAGTGTCCCTTTAACCACCATCCCTGAGGCCACTCGCCTACTTCTTTTCCTTCAGGGAACCCCTCATAGGTTTGCTGTCCGTCCTACCAGAAATACCTGCTAGCTGGGAACACTTATTCCCCACTCTTCGGGTTTCCGTGTGGACGGACCTGCACCAGAGTAACACTTCTGGTCCCATGCCCCGCCCTTCACTCACTCCTCCACTCCTAATTGGAGGGAGCATCCAGCATCCACTTTCCGGATTGGTGGAGCTCTGATGTTAACTGCGTGCTGCCCAGCAATGTGCTCTCCACCACACCTCCTCCCTAGCAAGGAATATGGGAGAGGTTGCTTGCTGGGAGCCCCGAGTTTCCCTTTTCTGCGGGGTGTTCCCCTGGGCTGGTGGGGGTCATCGTGTGGAGCCGAGAGCCCATTCTCCAGCCTGGCTTCTCTCCCCACCAGTACCCCTCAGGATCATTCTTCCAGCCATTCCACCTCCTTGCGGGAATGGCTGCCTGCTTGGAGTTGGGTTGAGGCTGATGGCCAGTCTACTCACGGATCCCCACTGATGGCCACTGAGGTTTGTAGACATTCGTCTACTTCAAACTACACTGCCAGTGGACATCCTTACATTTCTTTTTTAACTATCCTCTACTCCCAAGCGGGGGCTCGAACTCGGGAACCCAAGATCAGGGGTCGCATGCCCCACGGACTCAGCCATCCAGGCTCCCCGCCTTACATTTATTTTCCTGCACAATTGTGTCAATGTATCCGAAGGGCAGATTCCTAGAAGTAACGTGCTAGGCTGAAGGGTATGCACAAAGCTGATTTTCCTTTCCCTTTTTTTGTACTCAGTGTAGCCTATTGGGGAAGCTTGCTGCTGTGCCCTCCTCCTTTATCAAAGGTGACTTACTGGACATGGCCTGGGGGGAGGGGGCTGGAGAAGCCTCCAGTCACTCTTTGACTTACTCCCACCCATAGTTCCCCAGGAAGTGTAATCCTGGCCTCTAAACACCACCCTCAGCCATCGGCCATCTCCTGGGCCTTTCCCAGCAGAGCACCCCTCCCCATGACACACACCCATCTCTCTCCCCTGCACCCTCCGTGCACCCTCTCTGGAGACAGTGAAGAACACAGCCCCCCGGGCTGGGGGGCGGCATGAACACGGGCCCACCAAACCCAAGGTGGCACCGAATTTAACCTTGCCATTCACGAAGATTTATTTTCCCTCCAAAAAAATGTCCTACTGAATGCTGATCCCTCTTGATCCCCTTGTCCTTGTGGGCTTCAGGGCCCGGTCTCAGTTCCTTGGAGCAGAGTTCCCTGGAGGACTCCCTCCTCGCCTCCCTCAGCTGGCTCTCCCTCACACTGTCTAGGTCTCGGTTCCAACACCCCCTCCTCAGAGAGAAGCCCAGACCACCCGCTGTGAAGCAACCCACCCCCCCCACACACACACACCCCCCCCCCATGGTCTGTCCTGTCCCCCTGGCTTATTCTCTTCCAAGGACTTCCGTGGTCTCAAAGTATCTCCTTTGTTCCCATGTTTCTCTCTCCCCCGTTTGCTCCCATGCTGGGCACACAGAAAGCTGCTCGCTACCGTTTCTATTTTTTTTTAAATGTGTAACTGTGACGGCTCTTGAGAAGCTCAAAGCCCTAATGGTCCAGAGATGGGGACTGAGCCTGGGGAGGGCCACGGCTTGTGGGGATCCCACCGGGAAGCAGGAGCAAGGTCAGGACAGGAGCGTGTCATGGTCCCGACTCCAGCAGCCTTTTTGACCTCACTGGGGGACCCTTCAGAGGACGGGAGACAGTCTTCCAACATTAGCAAGCATTTCCCAGCGGCCTCTGCCCCGAGCCACTCAACCCTTCCCAGGCACCGACAGCCAGCGTGCGGTTCCTTGGGCGATTTCTTCAGAGGCTGAACCAGCCCAGGTTCTGAAAGGCCACGTGGATTTGGGTGCTGACCTGTCTGAAGGTGGGAGGCTGCACTCAGTGAGCTTTCCAAGTTCCTGTCTGGAAATCAAAGACTTGCAGGACTTTTCTTTTAAAAATACAGTTTGAGGTGCGCCTGGGTGGCTCAGATGGTTAAACGTCTGCTTTCAGCTCAGTCAGGATCGCCAGGTCCTGGGATCGAGTCCCACATCAGGCTCCTGGCTCAGTGGGGAGTCTGCTTCTCCCTCTGCCTCCCCCTCCTTGTGCTCTCTGTCTCTCTCTCTCAAATGAATGAACAAAAATCTTTAAAAAAAATACATTTTGATCTACATAATGCATATAATGACAGAAAAAAAATCCCAAAAGATAGAAGAACCAAAGCCACGTGATAAAAAAACCACAGCCTCTGCCTACCCCCCAGTCTGGGCCTCCAGAAACAGTCACTTTTAACCCCTTCAGCTGGGCTTTTCCCCAGAGCTCCATATTTCCAGACAATATTCCTGCACTTCTATTTCCCAATTCTTCTGCTGTAAACACTGACTTCCTGCCCACGGTGGGAGTTTGTCACCGTCACCCAGCACCCCCCACACCTGCCTGCTCCCTCCCTCCTCGCACAGTCTTGCCATCCTCACTTGGATCACTGCCACTGACATTATGCGCTCACAGAACTGTTGTCAACTGTGGAGCAAATCAGGGCGCCGTGAGTGCTCCTTCTCTTCCTCGGAGAACCCTTCCCGTCCTTGGCATTGCTAGCCACCTCTGCCACCCTGCGGGGGCTCCGTCTGCTGTCCACACGTCTTTAGCTCTCCGCAAGATTCTATCACTCCCAGCCTTCAGCTGCAGACCGTCAGGTTCCAAGCAAATGCGCCGTCTCGGTTACAAGCC
Source organism: Spilogale gracilis (assembly GCA_004023965.1). Lineage (NCBI taxonomy): Eukaryota > Metazoa > Chordata > Mammalia > Carnivora > Mephitidae > Spilogale > Spilogale gracilis. Next base: position 3,469 of record PITA01008783.1, read on the forward strand.
TGCGGTCAGACGGACCCTCGTGGGGCACCTGATCCAGCCAGGCCCTCTCCCTGGCCCTGGTCCCCTCCGTTCCCAGCCTCAGCAGCTGCTACTGAGGACCAGCAAAGTTGCCCCGGACTGGGAGCAGGGCACAGCTCTGAGATGTGGAGGAGGGAGAGCAGGTCCTGGCAGGGGGGAAAGGGGGTGCTCCCAGGGCTCACCCCACAGGGCTGTCCAGGACTCGAGGTAGAGGTGTGGTTTATCACGGCATGTCTTGTGTCACACCTTCACGTCAACCCTGTGAAGTTGGCAGGGCAAGGTATCATTATCCCCATTTTCCAGATGAAAGGCTGAGGCTCACGAAGGCGTCAGGTGACTTGTCAAGGTTGGCAGAGAGGGATTCCAACCGTCAGTTTTCCAGCTCAGGCTCTGGGACATTTTCTGCTACTCTCCCTCCTGCTCCCATGTTTAGGGCCTAACGAAAATCATTCGGTGGCTCAATTTGCATCAGGCGAGAGGACACAGGCAGTGTCTGCACCCTTGACCTTCAGTGGGTCTTTCCCCAAGCTCTGCAGCAGGCCAGAGGGATCTGGGGAGGCAGCGTGTCTCTGCACTGGCCCATGAGCTCAGGCTGGGATATGACCGGGGCGTATTCCAGGGGGCCTGATGGAGAACTACAGGTAGGTCTTCATTTGTCCTAAAAATAGCACTTCCTGCATTTTTGATGCTGTTGGCTCACTGGCCCCAATGAAGCCAGCGTTATCTTTATTGATCTGCTTGGAAGATGGGTCTCGATTTTGGACAGCACTTTTCCTTGATCACTAAAAGGACTCATTCAGAAAGTACACGGACTTAGCTGTTTGCTACGTTCATCACAATGCAGCCTGTTTCTACCCAGAAACTCAGGTGCATCTCACAGACCCAGCCCTGATTTAAAAGATGCATTGAAAGAACAATGAGAGGGGCGCCTGGGTGGCTCAGTCGTTGGGCGTCTCTGCCTTTGGCTCAGGTCATGATCCCGGGGTCCTGGGATCGAGCCCCGCATTAGGCTCCCTGCTCAGCGGGAAGCCTGCTTCTCCCTCTCTCACTCCCCCTGCTTGTGTTCCCTCTCTAGCTGCATTTCTCTGTCAAATAAATAAAATCTTTAAAAAATAAGATAAAATACGTAGGCATAAAAAAACAAAAAGGAAGAATCATGAGAAAGTATCTTGAGATTGAAGGCCTACATGCTCTCCATTTTATAAAATACCCACAAAAATAACCACATAAGATAGTAGGAAACTCAGAGCATGAGAACCTAAGATGCAAAATAATTTTAAAAAAGGAAAAAGAATCGGTGACAGGCACAGGAGGAGCAGCAAATGGGTTTCCATGAGCCAGCGCCCTCTGGGGGGACCCAGAGTCGGGGGGTGGGGGTGAAGCCCCTGGAGGTGACGGTGGGACTGTGGGAATTCCGTGGACAGAACAGAATATCCGCAGCTCAGTGAGTTTTGAGTTCGGACGGTGAGCGGGATGAGGGACAGCACTCCCCAAAATGTCCAGCCAGATCTGTCTTCACTGGCTCCTAAGTAGAGATGCTGTCCTGCTTTGCCCTGGCCCGATGTCTGCCTGAGTGTGTGTGCGTTCATGTGCCCGTGTATGCGTGCACCCGTGTGTGTGCCCGTGTGGTGTGTGTGCGCATAGGTGTGTGTGTGTGCCCGTATGTGCATGCACACGCTGCACATCTCATTCTGGGTGGGGACAAACTCAGTGCTGGTGACTCTCGGCCCTCTCTCTCCCAGGAGTGATACCTTATTTGCCGCTGAAGTAGGACATCACCATGAGATCTACATGTAAAAGGAGGTTACGCAGCCCACCCAGGGCAGAGGAAGGGTCCCTCCTCTCCTTCCCTTCCCTCGGTAAAAACACTGCTCCCCGCAATAGCCCCGGCCTCTGAGGCTCAAAGGAAGGGGCTCTAGCCCTTGCTCGATGACGTGCTAGGCAACCAGCCAGCCGGCCCGCCAGCTTCCCGCGGGGAGAGTGCACAATGTTAAGAGGGCCCACCCGCTTCTATTCCCACCCTCGGGAGCTCTTCCTACAATTTAAACCACGACTCATTCTCAGGCTGAGCTGGAGCGCGTTCCCGGAACGGTAGGCAGGAGACAATCCTGAGGGCTGGAACCTCTCAAAACAGACCTGAGAAGTCTGGCGTCTGGAGGCCCAGGTCATTCCCTCGGCCCAGAAGCACTCCACCCACAGCTCTGGCTCCCAAGGCCGAGGAGGCTCGGGGCTGAACCCTGGGAGGAGCTGGAGGTGCTCCCTGGGGCTTGCTGGCGGGAAGCCGGGCTCCTCCCACCACCCGCAGTGCTCTATGGCGGCTTTGGCCTGCACTGTCAGGAAGGCAGAGGTGAGCTCGGCCTCTGGACACTGGCCACACTGGGGTATCCAGGCGTCCGAGATGGCCCTGGGCCGCCGGAAGCCCCTGTGACCTGGGCGGCCCCGCTCTGCACTTCACGGAGGCTGGGGCTTCTGGGCACAGCGCCAACACTGGGCTGGCTGCAGAAAGGCCAAGAGGCGGGACGCTGGGATTTAGCAAGGCTCGGGGGCTGAAGCCACTGAGGGTGCTCCTGCCTGTGCAGGCCCGAGTCTCTCCCGGCCTGCTGGATCATCGTGACCACACAGCACTGACAACAGAAGCCAACAGTCAGTGCCTCCGAAGCTCTTACCCATTCCGCACCAAAACCCTATGATGCAGGCGCTACAATGAGCCTCACTGAAGAGATGCAGAAAAGGCTGAGAGGTTAAGCAACGTCCCCAAGGTCACACAGCTAGTAAAGGCTGGATTTGGGATTTGAACCCCAGCAATCTGGCACTAGAGAAACTACCACGTTGCCTGCCTCCAATCTGAATTTCTTTTCCATCCTGGGGTCCTACTCCTTTAAGGTCTGATTAGATGGGTCCGACATCCTGGGGCCACAGGTGGCTCTGCGTGCTGGCCAGTACTATCTAGCATTACTCTAGGCCCCACACCGTGAGACACAGGTCACCCATGGGTCCCCCAGGCTGAAAGCACCTCCCTTCACTGCACACAGGGTAAACACGTGTCAGTGAGGTGACAGCCCCCGTCAGAAGGGTGGGCGAGAACTCTGACCCTCTTTGCAAGCCTGGAAGTCACACTTAGAGGATCTGCCCGGATCATGAAATTAGCAGGTGGCAGAACCAGGCTCAAACCCAGCCTTCCGCTCACTGTTTCAGAATGGAGCACTTACTCCCACAAGGGGCATATACTGAGTGCCCACTGTGTACCGGGCCCTGGCGATACACAGAAGAGGGATGCTGGCCCGCGTCCCCTGGGCGCAGCCGGGTGGCTGAAAAACACGGGTGGATATGTGGCCAACGTGACGTGATGGCAACCGTGCTGTGAGAACACACAGGAAAGTGGGGGCCGCCCCGTGGGGGCAGCATCAGAGGCTTCAAGGAGGAAGTGACATCTGAGCTGCGTCTCGAAGGGGAGGGCGGGAGCAGAGGCAGTTTGGCAGGAGAGCTCGGGGGCAGAGCTGCCCGAGTGTTAGCAGGGTATGTGCTGGGCAGGGCCGGGGGCTGGGCCAGAAGCTTCGTGGGCTTTGGAAGCTTACACGTTGTCCTAGAGCCCGCAGAGAGGGGTAGGAGAAGGCTTTTAAGGGGGAGCACACTGACACTTCCTCTGGAAGAAATGCATTCCACAGTCAGAAGATGGGTTAGAAGGAAGCAAAGAGGGGCCCTGGTGGCCCAGCTGGCTAAGCACCTGCCTTCGGCTCAGGCCATGATCCCAGGGTCCTGGGATAGAGTCCCACATCGGGCTCCTTGCTCAGCCTGGAGCCTGCTTCTCCCTCTGCCCCTCCCCCTGCTTGTGCGCGCTCTCTCTCTCTGACAAATAAATAAAATCTTAAATCAAAACAAAACAAAAAGACAAAGAAGGAGGCGGAGGTGGGGGAGGACAAGGGAAAGGGACAGATCCCTGGTGAGAAACAAGAGCGGGAGCTCCCCCGAAGAGTCACAAAGCCTGGCCCTGGGCTGGGGCATCGGGCCCCCAGCCTGAGCACTGGCTACGCTGCTTCCCCTGATGTGCACAGGTCGGAGCAGGAGAAGCATGCCTGCCGGCCGACAGCAACAGCCCGCTGGGAGGGCCAAGTCTGGCAACGACGTGGACACACGTCCAGGCAGTGGGAATACGGGCAGGACCTTCCCTCCAGAGAGAAAAGGGGCAGCCAGCAGAGTGCCGGCCACAGGCATGCAGTGACACACGGAGCCCCGCTGGACACACAATCGCACCGGGAAGAAGACTTGGAGGGGGCACAGGATGGAGAGAAAACCCAGAGCGGACAGCGGGACGCAGAAGCAGAAGCTGAGAGAGGAAAGATCAGAGAAGACGTTGAGCAAACTTGCTGATGAGAATCGTAGCAACGTGAGCTAAGCCTTTCTTTACTCTTCTCCCACGGCGCCTGGCCTGGCCTTCGCCGCCGTTGTCTCCCTGCGTGTTCTCGCTTCCCCCGCGACCCGGCCGTCCTCCGGTGAGCGGGGGGCTACTCCCGGCATCAGAACAGAGCCCCCTTTGTAAACAGTGCCCAGTAAATCTGTGTCCGAGGGACAGCTGATTGAGCCAGATTTCAAGGAGCTGAAGAGCTAAGAAGAAGAAACAGACCGGGACGAAAGCTTGGTAATGGAAGGAGAAAGAAACACTTCTCAAGGGCCTACAGCTCCTTCCCAAAGCTAAAACTCAGGGCCCAGATGGCTTCACTGGTGAATCCTGCCAAGCACTCAAGGAAGAATAATACCAACTCTATACAATAAACACCTCCATAAAATCGAAGGCGAGGGAACCCTCCCCCACTACACCCACACACACGCTCTCATTCGATGGGGCTGGCTTTACCCCGATTCCAAAAACGGGCAAGACATCACAAGGAAAGGAAAATGCAGACCAACGTCCCTCAGGTTCACAAGCACACAAAGTTTTAACAAAGTTTTCACAAATCGAACCCTCCCTTTAAGACACAGAATCTAGGGACGCCTGGGGGCGTGCAGTCAGTTTGAGTATCCGACTCTTGGGTTTGGGCTCAAATGGTGATCTCGGGGCTGTGAGATGGAGCCCCACATCATGCTTCACTTCACACATTCTCTCCCTCGCCTTCTGCCCCTCCCACTCAAACTCGCTCTCTCTTCCAAATAAATAAATCTTAATCCCCCCGAAAAAGTGGGGGAGTGGAATCTATTTCCCCACCCACTGAACCCTGGCTGCCCTCGTGATTTCTTCTATCAATAAAAGGCAGCGGAAGTGCGCGCCTAGGGGGCTCAGTGGGTTAGAGCCTCTGCCTTCCGCTCAGGTCATGATCTCAGGGTCCTGGGATGGAGGCCCACATCGGGCTTTCTGCTCAGCAGGGAGCCTGCTTCCTCCTCTCTCTCTGCCTGCTTCTATGCCTACTTGTGATCTCTCTCTCTGTCAAATAAATAAATAAATACTCTTAAAAAAAAAAAATGCAGTGGAAATTATTTGGAGCCAAGAGGCCTCACGGGCTTCCAGTCTCTCTCTTTGCTCAGTGACTACAGGGACAAGCCCGGCCTGGCCTGCCGGAGGGTAGGACCCTGCCCGGAGCCCAAAGGAACCTCTCCAGCATAGACCAGCCAGCCTCCAGCCGACCCACCAGCTGACCCCAGACACGTGAGCGAGCCCTGCTGAGCCCAGCCCGCCTTACCTGCCTGCAGAATCGTGAACTAAATCAGTGTTTTTTGTTTTAAGCCATTACATTTCAGACTATTTGTTACACGGCAAGAGCTAACTGGTACGGGGGAAACTGCCTTAACAGAGTCCCTTCTCAAGGACAGAGATCAGGCTTTACTCATACTCCCATGCCCGGAGCCCAAGGCCACTCAGCAAATGTTTGCTGACTATCTGCTAGTTCGGCAGCTTTTGCAGAAGACCTAATAAGCGCCGTTCTGCCGATAACCGTGCCTGACCCTCAATTAAAGAGCTCACCACTGGCTGCTGTCATCCGAGGAGCTCCTTGTAATTACGCCACCCCGCAAACCCACACCCCAGCCCCGAGAGGGTTGGTGGTGCCCCTGCGGGCACGCGAGTCAGGAATGGGGTGAGGCGGGTCTGGCTTGGGTGTCTGGGGTGAAGCAGGTGTCAAGTGCAGGGTGTTGCCCATCCTCACAGCCACTAGGCTGCGGCTTGCCCCCCCTCACAGAGCACCCCGTATCAGTGCCTTTCAAGTAAGCCCCAGGGGACCTGGGGTGTTCACAGTCACAGCCTTGTCATCTTTCCTAAGTGACAGCAGCTGTCCTTTCTGGAAGTGCATTGTGCTGGCAAGTCGGGGACCAGAAATCCCTTCCTCCAACTGCCAAGTCGGAGGAGCCTTAGACCAAGAGGGGCTATTTCAGGCCTGTTCCCACCAGCTAGGCTTGTGTCCCGTTCCCAGACCTGTCACGCCTATTCCCGCCTTCGGGATCTCAGGCGTAGCCGCATACCACGCTTGCTCCTACTGGGTTCCTCGATTTTTGAACTCACATCTTTTTTTTTTTTTTTTTTTTAATTATTTATTTGACAGAGAGAAACACAGCCAGAGAGGGAACACAAGCAGGGGGAGTGAGAGAGGGAGAAGCAGGCTTCCCGCCGAGCAGGGAGCCCGATGTGGGACTCGATCCTGGGTCTCCGGGATCATGACCTGAGCTGAAGGCAGTCGCTTAACCAACTGAGCCACCCAGGCGTCCCAGAGCTCACATCTTTATCAAGGGAGACCTGGGATCAGGGCCCACAGGGAAGGTCAGCCTTGACTGCCATTAATCGAGGGTGCCGGGGGAAAAAGAACTACAATGAAAACAAACAGACAAAAAAGTCCAGCTGGGAACAGCAGCTGCTGAAAGCTCATGATTAAGGCCAGCCGTGTCTCTCCTTGCTGAAACAGGATGTCACGTGTGTTCGGGAAGCGTTCAAGACATGTGGGCATAGCACTGAGACTTTCTCCTTGGAAGGCTGGTGGGAACTCAAAAGGCAATGATTTTAAAGGAGTTCTAGTTTATGTCATGCTATGTGTCTATTTTACCTAGACCAGCTGTGATCATCAGTTGTGTGTGTCCACTTGGTTGAGCCACTGTATTTGTGTGAGGGTATTCTTTGCATGTGATTAACATCTAAATTGGTGGGCTTTGAGAAAAGCAGATTATCCTCCCTCACATGGGTGGGCCTCATCCCATCAGGTGAAGAAGTGAATAGAACGGAAAGGCTGACCTTCTCCAAGCAAGAAGGAATTCAGCCCGTAGATGACTTTGGGACTCCAACTGCAGCATCAGCTCTTTCCCAGGTCTCCAGCCCACCAGCCACCCTGCAGACTTTGCACTCACCAGCCTCCATAACTATGTAAGCCAATTCCTTAAAATAACTCTCTCTCTCCATACACACCTCCCAAATTGGTTCTGTTTCTTGGAAAACCCTGAACAACACAGCATCTCCCCCTCGCGGTTTCCCACCCATGCAGATTAACTAACCCGAGAGCTGGCAAGCCACGCCCCTTCACTGGGAGATCGGGAGGTGGGGGAAGGACAGGTAGAGTCCCTCCGTGAAACACTCAAGATCAGGGCAGATGCTGAGCCAAGGGCGTGAGGCACGGCCATGAACTTGGAATCGCAGGGTACCATTTCCCTGCTAGGATGCCTGGTGATGTGGGGGAGGATGGGCTGTGAACAAATGGCCATCCCCCAAATCCTTTGCCCTTCTGACTGGGGCACCTCTGATGACATGCCGTCTGCAGCTCAACACTGTTGAGCCATGGAATTGGGAAACCAGCCCCACACAATGAGAGCCGCGGACTCCTGCAGTCTCAGCGGAAAGGTGTCGTGTGATCACCCAGCCCCTGCCTGCCTCTGCCCGCATTATTTTCCCGGAGCACAGTTCCCAAGGCCACGTGCCCCGGGACCAGGGACCTCAGTGCTTGCCAACCCTGCACCTGATTATCGGGCCCTACAATTCAGAAGGAGCTCTTCCAAGACTCCATGTGCCTGTCGCCTTCTCGAGGACTACCATGGGATTCTGCTGTGTATTGGTCCTTAAACAAACCCACTCTCTAACAGAAATACGTGTATTTTTAAAAGCTGAAGCGGAAAATGAACATCATTCGCCACAAATAGAGATTGATTGTTGAAATAAACTGCCCCCCCCCCAAAGGGCCACAAGTTCTGGCTCAGTGCTGCTGTCTGTCCAAGGGCTGAGCCGGAGACCCGCTCTGTCTGGTCGAAGAAGGCAAATGAAGCCGTAAAGGCATGAAACATGGCAGCACCAGCTGGGATGTGCCCGCGGTGGAATCAGAGCCATTGAAAGAGAACTGAAAAGGGGACCACTTTCTCCCAAAGTGCTTTAATGCCACTGCATGTCGTGTCCAGAGTCACCCCAAGTCACTCCAGCCCCTCACCCAGGGGACCGCAGACCCCCCTTCCTTCTACACATGCCCACCCCCTCAGTGGGACCAGCTGGTGTCAGAACCTTCAATGGGTCCTCACTTGTTCCTAGAGTCCACAGCCCACAGGAACCTGCTGGAGACAGACAGGAGCCTGACCAGCACAGGCTCCCAAAGAGCCAGCTACTGGGGACGTGACAAGGTGCACCCCCTTTGTGCCTCTTTGCACGACGGTCTGGTAGCTCTTCAAGCAGCTGTGGTCACCATGGGACACAGGAACTCTACTCCCAGGGATTTACCCAAGAGAAAGGAAAACCCATGTCCAGATAGGAACATGAATGTTGACAGCAGCATTATTCACAATGGCCAAGAGGTGGAAGCAGCCCCAGTGGAAGGGGCTGGGCCGGGGATGGGGGGTGCCCTGGGGTGCAGACCACCAGCCGGGAGGCCAGGAGCCTCACTTTCTGGGTTTCTCCAGAGGGGTCAGGGGGGATTCTTGAAATTCTCCAGAGCAGGGGAAGCTGCGTATCATTAGCAGCCAAAGCTCGCGACATCTGGGGGGTGGGGGGTGTGCCTACCCCAATGGAAAGGGCACCGGAGTGGGCACCCACGGTACAAGGACACCACTGCTCTCGTCCCTGCCCTGTGTGTGTGCACCACCTGCAATCCACGTGGCCCTTAATCGTCTTTACAACAATCAGCTTGAATCGATCACACCTTTCGATGGCTATTACTCCATAGAAGGGTAATCGGTACCCTTTGCCAAAGGGCTGACGTTCCGGTAATGCACTCGAAAATAAATGTGAACACAGCCCGCTTTTTAACGTCCGCCTGTACGCTTGTAGAAACCATGTCCAGAGGTCCCTGGGTGCGCAGACCACACCCTGGGCGTGGCAGCAATGAAGCCGCTTTCGGGCTCTGGCCTGGAAGAATGTGACCCTGTGTCACACCGATATAAATGGACACTGACCGTGCCACCTGGGCCTGACCCAGCTCCAGGCAAAGCCAGCTGCAGGAGGGAGAGCGAACAGCTGCCCGTCTCCACTACTCTCTCACACCCTCCCATGTCTCTCCCCTCCCTTCTCATCCTCTGCAGCCTCTAGCTGGCTCCTCACCCTCCTCGGGTGGGGGCCTCCTTCTGGGACTCATCCCCTTGGGCTGGCTGAGAAGTGCGGTGTCTTGGGCTCTCATGGGAGGGAGATTCACCAAGTCCCAACTATGCACTTAGCTCTGGGCAGGAGGCCGGACATATCCCGGTGAGCTCAACAGAGCGGGGGTCCCTGCAGCCACCAGCCCTCGCCTCCCTTAAGCAGCGGTTGTCTTCCATGAGACAGGGTGGGGGGCAGAAAGCTCATGCCCGGGACCCTGGGGGCCAAGATGGCTGACTTTGGAGAAAGAATGCCTACCTCCCAGACACCAGTAGAACGTATGTGACAAAGGAACTTTCCTGGCCCAAAGGGCCGGGACTATTTCAAGAGGACACAGATGGCTGTTTTTACAGAGAGGGAAGTAATGGGAAACATCAAATGCAGCATGATCTGAGGGGTCCACGAGGCTTGGCCTCAATCCCAAACACGGCCGCTGGGTTGTTTGGAGCAAAAATTTTAAGGCTCCCCTCTTCCATCTATAAATGGGAATAATAATACTCCCTACTCATAGGGTTGTTCATTTTAAAAGAGATAAAGGCTATAAAGCCCACAGCCCAGGAAACTGCTCTGCCCCTGCAAATGCTATAATATCAGCAATACTAATTATTATTCTTGTTCCTGACAACATTGCCAGAATTGAAGTCATTTTTCTCCTACCCTCAAATTCCAACTAAAACACAGTTCCAGACCTGGGTCCTTGAGTGTCTCTGAACGCTCTTCAAGCTCCAGACTCCCATCCCCTACGGCGTCCTGGACACCTGGTTGGGGTTCTCAAAATGGTCCGACCCCGGCCACTGTCCTCACTGCTGCCCCCTCTGGCGTTCACAGCTCCCAGACAGGAAACCGATCCCACCCATAAGGCACCCACAGTGGGATGTCCCAAGGGCACGCTCCGTGGGGGCTGGAGGGTACCTCCGGGACTAAGTCCCCATTACCTCGGGGGACCGCGCAGCCCCCACCCTGCCCCTGTCTGCAGAGCCTCCAGCAGGCCGCCCGGCTCCTAAAGCTCCACTCCCCCAAACCTGCAGAACCCCAGTGGCTTCTGGAATTCAGGGAAGATCGTTTTACTATTCTGGAGCTTCAGGTATGGAGGAAGCTCGTGAATCTGTTCTCTCTGCTGCAGGTGAGACTGGAGTCTGTGCACGCACGCCGTCTACTGCTGTCCCTCCCTCCACTGCCCTGCACAGCGGGCGGCCTGGCCAGCATCTTCTGCAGCCTTTCTCTGTTCCCGCTGCACACCCACAGCCGTCACTGTGGGGGAAGATCCTAGGGACTGTCCCCAGTCCACCTCCAGTCACAGGCTTCAGGAAAGCCTCACCTGCTGCGTGACCACAGGCGTCCCTGAAACCACATCTCTCCACCCAGCTCCTGGCACGTGTGTCCTTGGACTCACTGGCCCCTCACTAGGCGACAGCCTCCTTTGAAGAGAGGGAGATCCCCTTTACCTGGAGCAGCTCACGGTAAGAGCTGTTAAATACCCATTGAGATGAAAGCGGGCTAGCAGCCTCTCCCTCAGCCTTCCCTGGCTTCAAGCACGCCACTGCCCTCTACATCAATACAGCAACTCCTCCCGTACACAGAATGACGTCCAGGGTCAACCGGGCAGCAAGATGACCCTCACTAAAGATGGAGAGACTCCCTGGGAAGCTGAGTGGCTCCTCGGTCCCAAACTGAACACAGGGACCTCTTTGCAGAAGAGGAGCCTGGGCGGAGAGCTCACATCAGACGTGTTGTCTGAAGAGTGAACTGTGTCCCGCCCAGAAACTACGTCGGTCACTCCAGGCCCAAGATTTTTGCCCCGGGACCCAGCCCTGCATCAGGTTCCCTGCTTGGCAGGAAGCCTGCTTCTCCCTCTCTCACTCCCCCTGCTTGTTTTCCCTCTCTCACTGTGTTTCTCTCTGTCAAATAAATAAAATCTTAAAAAAAAAAAAAAAAAAGTTGGGGAGCCTAGGTCAGTCTCAGTCAGTCGAGAGTCTGACTCTTGATCTCGGATCGGGTCTCGATCTCAAGGTCATGAATTCAAGCCCTGTGTGGGACTCCACACTGGGCATGGAGCTTATTTAAAAAAGAAAAAAAAAAAAAAAAAGCTTTTAAAGTTTAAAGCATCCACTTTAGTTTTACTCTGCCAAATAGGTATCTGTGAAATTATGGGTCTGGGCACAGTTTTTTCAAAATACCAACAGAGAAAAAGACATTAATTACTCTTTCTTGTTTTATGTTCAGCTGCAGAAACTTTTAAAATGACCTTGCGTGCCACCAGAAATGACAACACGCTGAGAGACGCATTCACGAGAACAGGAGTGATGAGACAACTTTGGGTTGTACTTACCTGCTGCAAATTTTTTTAATTTTTTTTTTTTTTTTTTAAGGAGAGGCCAATTGCCAGATAAGCTGATGATCCGAAGAACTGAATTTGTCCATCCCTCCCTTCTCCAAAGCCGCAGCTAATAAAGTCACACTTGTATTTCTCAAGATCATCTTGATGCTGAATGTCACCCTGGTGACCCTTCCTGCAGCTCTAGACCTAAGAGTGCAAGGAGCTTCTAGAAGCTGAGGTCATCCAACGTGTCCACAAAGGGCAGAAGGGCGGGCCATCTCTTCACCCTTGGTTCCCTTTTAGATCAACAGAAGTCCTTCCCAAGGACTGTGTGGGCTGGAGGAATTCAATTACTCTGGTTAATGACTACTCTGGTTAATGACTACTAAGATACAATATATGACAAGATACAATATATGACAAGATATCAAGATACAATATATGACGATGTGAACAAAACCACCAGTGTCTTCAGATGGGAAGGAGGGAGGGGCTCATTTAGCTGATTTGCCTCCATCCTCGCTACTCCCTACATCCTGCCCCAGGATGGGCCAACATCCCCAGAGTCCGACAGCGGTGCCCGAGAGTGACCCAGTGCCCAGTGGGAAGCGATCCACTGGCTGAGCATGGCTTCTTGCCCATCTCACTCCCAATAGTGCGGAAGCGTGAAAACCCAGAATCCCAGACGGTTGACTCGTGCCATAAGTGACCCTGACGCTGGGGACCTGGCCTGGCACCCCAAGGACCACTCCTAAGCCACTGGACTCCTGGGCAGTGAGTCTCTAGATCCAGATTTAGTCCTGGTTCTGCTACCTACGTGCTGGGTGATGTTGGGTGACATCCCTCACCCCCACTGTGTGTCCCTCCTTGTTAGACTGGGACTTTCTAAGGTTCTCATGCCCTTGAAATTCCCTGATCTGAGCCCCTGGCTGCCCTGAATGCACAGAACTCTCACACCCAGGCCTTGCCCCAGGCCTCCGCCCAAGGTCTGGCTGCCTGGAAGAGCCCAAGTGACTGGAACAGAGTTTCGCTGGTTCTCCTGCGTCAGACACCACCCCGCAGCCCCCACCCTGGGTATCGGCTTACTAGCACAACACTCTCTCGCTGGGTGGGAGCTCTGCCTCTGATATTTTTAGACTCCCCCCTTGGCCTGTCCCTAACTAAAGCCAGATGCACATCTGAAGACGATTCTACTCTTTGCCCTCTTCGGGTAACTCCTGCAGGAAGCCAGGCTCCATCCCTCCTGGGGCAAGGAGGGGAGCCTCCTCTTCCGGCCACCCCCAACCCCATTCCTTCCCCGGAGGAACTGAAGCCAACCTCCAAAAGAGTCAGGCTTCCAGTCTGTCTATGGCCCCAGCTGCCTCTTGTCCCCAATTCCAGCTGCTGATGTCAATCGCCTGCTTTCCTAAGCCATGGAAGGCGTCCAGAGCCCATTCTCCCACCCAGGAGTCCTGTCACAGACTTTCACCTGCCTCTTCCGGAAGGGCTCTGCTCCCCAGTCCCAGTGCCTGGGGCCCACCCTCCCTCTGGGGGATGGCTGCCACTCCCCTGCTCCGCAGCTCTCCGTGGCTGCTGTCAGAGGCCCCACCTGTCCACGGAGCTGGGCAGTAGCCCGAAGTCACAACACACACACACACACACACACACACACACACACACAATCTGCCCCCCAAGCAAACATGCCAACCAGTCAGCAATCCAATACCATCCCATCTTGTCTGGAAGGGTATTTCTGTATTTTTATCTCAACAGACTTCCCCTCCTGATCGTGTCTGGCCAACTTTACTATGACAACGATCCGGCCTCAGCTGGGCTCCCCATCTATGCGGAAGGCCGCAGGGGAGCAGGACACGAGAGTCCCCGGGGATGAAAAATTGGCCAGTCAAGTCAACCTATGAATCACCTGTTGCCATAAAATGGAGAGTCCGTGCGCACGCGCAGGCGGTTCAAGCTCCTGCCTAGAATATTACATGCGAGGCAGAGAAAGGAAATCCAGGCGAAACTTTTGCTTCCACTTCAGGAAGAAAGGGCCTTATAAAATACCTGTGTGTGCGGGGCGGGGTGACCGCACGGATACGCCCCGTGTTTATACTTACATGTTGGGGAACCCTGCTTGCCCCTCATGAGCTGTGCCATGGACTCGGGACCACGCCAGCCAGACACAGTGCCACCTCTCCCCTGGGTGGAGAGGTGCAGGGGCCGCCCCAGAGTCTCCCCACCAGGCTGCCTCCCCACCATGCCTTCCACCACAAACACCAGTTCCCAGCTCTTAGGTGGATCTCAGTTTCCCCACTTTGGGGACAGAGGAGGCTTCAGGCTATGTGGCCTGCTCCCTGACTCTTACTCCCACTCCCCAATTCCTGGCGGGGGTGGAGGCCACAGATCCCAAATCCCTCAGTGGGAAAACAGGTTTGGCGCCTTCCTGCCACCCCCAGGCCCCTCCCTCGGCTGTGGGCTTGGCATCTGCCAAGGCCCTCCTGGGCATCTGGGCCCTGGTTTCTCCAGAAGGGTCTCTCCCCATTCCAGGAAACCCACTAGGGCATTGCCAGGTGGATGAGGGGAAGGCTTGGGGAGAGGCTGATGGGAGTTCAAAGCCTGGCTCTGGGCACTTACTGTCTCAGTGATCTTGAGAAACTGACTTAATGTCTCTGCCCTGGCTCTCCTCACCTGCCACCTGGGAGCAGGGATGGGAGCAGCTGGGTGAGGCTTCCAGAAGGGGAGAGCGTGGGTGACCCACACACTGCCAGGCGCCCTGCAAATGCTCCATTAGCTTTGATTCTCATCCTGGTCCCTTCCCAACTCATGGGGAAACCTGGGCTCCTGTCCCCTCCCCAGCCTCCTTCTGCTTCCTTATACTGAGGCCCAATTCTGGGGAGAGGTGATGTGCAGCACTCAGCAGCCTCTGGGACTCCTTACTAATTCAGACTGAAGCAGGGAGGGCACTGGAGACATTTTTTAAAATTATGGTAAAATATACATAATCTGTCAATCATGTAACCATCTGTAATTGTAGATTTCACATACATTAAATACATCCAAAATGTCATATAACCATCATCATTTTCTATACCCCAAATGTTTTCACCCTCCCCAACAAAAACTCCAGACCCAGTAAGCAATAGGTCCCAAACCCTGGCCCCAGTCCCTGGTAACCTGTACTTTCTGTTTCTGTCTCTATGAATTTGCCCCTCCTAGGTACCATCCGCGGATCATACAGGATTGGGGTTTCAGGCTTCTCAAGCCCTTCACCTTTCCTCTGCCTGTCACTTTTCAGGCTGGTCTCTTTACCCCCCACAATCCACCTCACATATCTCTGGGGCTTGGGGGGATTCTGTGCAGCTTCTCCCAAACCTCAAACTGGGCTGTCTGCCTTGTTCCAAAATAACGTGCTGGGTACTTTGCCCTGCGGGGTACCCGTGCTATCCAGGTACCCTCCACTGGTCGGCCCCTCGTTATGATGTCCCCATCAGCCCCAAAATAGGGCCTCCTTGGGGTGATGTATGGGACTCTAGATTTGGGGAGTGTATAGTCCCTCCATGCATGAGCTCTGGCCTCCCCTTTCTCTGGAATCCACGGGTCGGGTCCTCAAAGCTTCCCCCCCAACCCCAACCAAAGTGGGGAGCGAGAAGCGTCATCCCAGCGGCGCCCCCAGGCTCCTCCACCGCTCCAGACCCGAGGAAGTTGCTCCTCGTCGCTGGGGGGCGCAACGGAGCCGCCGCCGGGGCCGAGGAGGGGACCCAAAGACCCGGTCTGGGCGCAGCCGGTGCCGCCCGCTCAGTGGGGCGGGGGACGGTGCGCCCAGGCGCCCGGAACCTTCCCGCGACACGGGGCTGCCCTGGACTCCCAGAGCCCCGGGAGCGCGGTTGGCGGGGGCGAGGGGAACCGCCCTGACTCCTCCCTAAACTTTTCCCGCCCGCCTCGGCGCAAAAGGCGCAGGAAGCCGTCCGGGGGTGGAGAGGTGGAATTCGGGGTCCGGGGCGAACGCGGCGCAGTTGGGGAAAGTCCGCGCCCCGGTCGTCTGGCGGAGGACCGACGGGTTTTCGGTACGGATGGGCCACGGCCCCTCCCTGCTCCACCCCAACGCAAGGCGGGGACGCCCTCCGTCCCGTCGGTGCGGGGGCTCGCGGCCCGCTCCCCCGGGCGCACGCTGCGTGCAGCCCCGACGTGGCCCCCGCGCCCCGCGCGCGCCTCCCGGGGAGGGCGCGCCCCACTCACCCGGCGCTGGCGGCTGGACGGACGGACGGACGGACGGACGGGCTAGGGCGCGAGGCGAGGCCGGGCTGTTTTGAAGCTCTGGGCTGGGACTGCGCGCCCTGCCTCCTCCCTCGCCGTGGCGCGGAGCCTCCTCCCCGCGTCCCCTCCTTCCCGGATCCCGCCTCCCGGGGCGTGATGTCAGGGGCAGGGACAGCGGAGTGGGAGGGGCGGCGGCCGGCGGGAGGGGGACGCCGGCGGGAAAGGCCGCAGCCCTGCGAGCGCCCCCGGGCTCCCCCCCTCCCGGGCACCTCCCCGCGTTCCTCCGACCAAGTTTGGGGCGGAATCTGTCGCGGGGTCGGGGAAAGTGGAGCCGTGCGCCACTCCTTTGAGCCAGGAGTCTCCCCGCACCCTCTCCGTGACCAGTTTCCACTCCCTCCTGTCCCTTATCCCACGGCTCCCCTTTTCTCCTCTACCTTCCCTTCCCGTAAGGGTTAAGAGCGAGGGTTCTGGAATCCGACTCCCTGCTTTAGAACCCCTTCTCTGGCGCTCTTCTTTAACTTCGTAATCTTGTTCACGTTTCCCGCCTCAGTTTGCCCCTCTGGAAACCGAGAGGACTCATGTGCTCTGGAGGTTCTTGGGGGGATGGAGAGGAGGTGGAGTGGGGGACAGCAGTTAGTATGTGGAAAAATTGAAGAAATTCCAAAACAGGGCCTCAAGGGACAGTATATTTTAAGCTTTCGATTTAACAGGTTAATACTATTTGCATACAAGCCAAAATACAAGGCAGAGGTCTGTGCTATTCTAATTCTACAGAATTAGAAACACCTTTAGCAAATACTAATTTATTGTGCACTAGCTGGTGGGGCTGGACGCCATGTTTAAATAGGCTGATGCAGGACACCTGGGCGGCTCAGATGGTTGGTCAGGTCATGATCCCGGAGCCCTGGGATTGAGCCCCACATCAGGCTCCTTGCTCAGGGGGGCCTGCTTCTCCCTCGGCCTGCTGTCCCCCCTCCCGGCTTGTGTTCTCTACTCTCTCTCTGACAAGTAAATACTTAAAATCTTTAAAAATAAATAAAAATTATCTGATACCTTTTTTCAGTCCTGCTGGGGAGATCTTCAAAGGGAAAGCCTCCCTGGGTGGAAATTGGAGCTCCTTAGGATATTTGGGACCCCCTCTAAAGGGCCATCCCACCCCTCAAGGTCCTGAGGTTCCCCAGCTGCTCAGTGGCTAGTCTGTTATCTCTCTTTGACGTGTGGAATTTAATGGATGCTCAAGACCGCCATCCCCCAAGCCAGGGATTTTCTGTAGGGCTGGAGCCAGGGCAGAAGTCCATTTGAACTGAGACCCTGCCTGTACAAGGGAAAGGGAATGGGGTCTGGCTGCTGCAGAAGAGGGCCAGGTGGGGCCCAGCCACCATCAGGGGTGGTGGCACCTGCTGTCCCCTGGCCCCCTGGAGGACAGAGAGAACTCAGAAGCCTCTCCCAGAGTGGGCAGTCCACGTAGGGGCTGGAGCAAGTGGGTTTCTACCCTTTGCAGAGTGTTTACTGTGTCCCATCCCTTTGCAAACATTACCCTCGATAATAACACAACGGCTCTGCAGAAAAAGTTACCCTCGTTTTATCCGTGAAGAAACGGAAGGTCAGAGAAGCTACCTAAGGCACTTGCTCAAAGGCCCCATGGGACACGTGGAGGGTGGATTTGAACCCAGACGGATGGCAACAAGCCCCACTGTTGTTTTCCCACCACGTCGCTATTTACCAAACGCTAACCATGGCCAAGCTATCATTCCTGCACTATCCACATGCCGCATGAATGAGCATTCACTTATTTTTTTCTTTAAATCAACTTTTTAGCTTTCATACAGAAGCCCTATAGCATCACAGTAAACAAGAAACCAGTGTCACTGGGCAGAGAGGACAAACTTAGAGACACAAACACTAACCCCCTGCACCTCCCCGCCAAAACCAAAACAGTGTTAGCATATCCTAGCCAGACCCTGTTGCCTGAAAGGGTCCGTGAACCTGAGGTTCAGGGTCTATCAGTCAGCCCGGGAGGTAGTGGGCACTCGCTACACAGGAGACTCCCCTTGTCATCAGAATCCGTGCAAGATCACCGGGAAAGGGAAACTGGCTCTCACTCTGTGATTCAAAGCTAGGCGGTGCCCCCTTCCCATATCCTTATCACCTAAGCCACCTCCCCAGTGCCTGCTGGCGGGGCGTGCCTTGCCGTGGGAAGAACCTGGCCCGACACCAAAGAGCCTCTCCAGGACCCAGAGAAAGGAGTGGATCCATAGCTGCTCTCTATTGTTCCCAATGCCCGCCACAGCCCCACCTACCCTGCCACTCACCTGTTGCCTGTGCCACATTGTTTGGTTTCTCTAAATACAGTCCCGTCTCTCCAGTAAGACTCGAGGCAGAAATCTGCCTTTACCCACTGTGTTTCCATTCGGGGTGTTTCCACAGGCTTGAAAGCTCAATGCGGTGCTGGTAGAGGCAGGGAGGGGAATAAGAGTGTGCCTCACTGAGTTCTTTTCCTCCCAACAAAGTTCCTCCACACCCCAGCCTCGTGGCCAGCAGAGCATACATCCCCCACTTGACCTTGAGCTAGACCACTGACAGGCTTTGGCCAATGAGATGTTGGCAGAGGGGACGCACGCACAAAGGTTGGGAATGTGCCTGAGCAGCAGGGTTTGACCTCCTGTGCTCTTGCCCTTTCCATAAGCAGAATATACTTCCAGGAGCCTGCTGTTCCCAGAAAAATGAAAGACTTGGGGAGCAGAGCTACCCTTGGTGACCCACAAACCTCCATCTGGGATGCAGAGCTGCTCCAGCCAAGCTGCAGACATGTGAATGAGAAACGCGTGTCTACGGCTGTGTGCGCCGAAGCCTCATGGTTGGTGGTTTCATAGCAGTAACCAGGCGACAAGAGGCTGGGGTGGGGGGTCGCGGTAGAGGACACGAGGTCATTGAGAACTCTGTCATCTCTTGTGTGCCCTTTCTGGCTAGAATGTTCTAAGGTTCTGCGAGTTGCTTATAACCTACTTGTCTTGACTCTTTTTCTTACAAGGAATGCCGAGGGGTTGCAGCGGGATGGGTAACGGAGAAGAACATGCAGGCTTTTGTCGAGAAGGATGGAGACCTTAAAGAAAATTATCTAAATCCATAGAGTCAGGATGGGAATGAATCAAATATGAACGTACTCTGACCATCGAAACCTGCTTCTGGTTGGTGGGCCTGTTTAATCTTGACGGACGGCAGGGTGTTCTCTAGCTCCCAATCAATCAATATTTCCTTTGAAAACAAACTGGTGGGGAGGCTGCTAAGACAGCCCCATGTGATCCTGCCTCTGGGAGTGCGAACACTTGCATAATCCCCGTCCTGGAAAACGAGCAGGACAGGCAACTGGCTTTTCACCAGTAGAGTAATGCAAACATGATGGATGTCACTTCCATGAGTAGGTTAGAGGAACTGTGACTTCTGTCCTGCTAGCAGACTATTGCCTTCCAGGCTTGCGTGCTTCTGGAAAGGAGGACCATGTTAGTGAGGCCCATGGGCTAAAAAACTGAGCACATCTCTGGCCAACGGTCAGCCAGGAACTGAGGCCTTCGGTTCACCAGCCCCTGAGGACAAGAGTGCTGCCAACAACCATATGAGCTTGGAAGCAGATCCTTCCCCAGCTGACCCTCCAGATGAGACCCCAAATCTGGCCTTCTGATGGAAACCTGAGAAGTTCTGGGGTGAAGAAGCCAGTTAAGCCATGCCTGGATCCCTGACCCACAGAGACTGTGAGTTACTACACATGTGTGGCATTAGGCTCCTACGTTTTAGGGTAATTTGTCATACAGGCATAGATAACTAACACATGATGAAAAGACTTAAAATCCAGTGGCTTGGATTTGGAGGGACGGGTTCTTGTTGTAATCTTTGTATCGGTCAGGATAGGCTGGGTGATGTCACAGTAACAAATGACCCCACGATCTCTGTGGCTTGCAACACGCACATTGCTATACCTTGCTCGTCTTCTATGTCCATTATGGGTGGGTTGGGACCATGTGCCCATATCATCTTGACTTTGGGCTGCAGGCTGATAGAGCAGCCTCTGTGGGGACCATTGCTGGTCGCAGGGAGGTGGGAAGATAAGGGAACGAAGCCCACCATGGCTAATAAAACCATCTGTACGTTCACATTTCATGGGCAAACCAAGTCATGAGACCAAGCAGGAAAAAAAAAAATCTGCCACTGGCCATATTATCCTGGCAAATCACTTCATCTCTCAGGGTCCCACTCTATCTTTGACCTTGGCTTACAGCTCTACACACCTCTGGAGGTAGGAATGCAGCAAGCGTGTTCGGAGAGCTCACAAGCTACATTGTCTCTTGGCTCCTCTTCCAGATGGGAAACAGGAGGCTCAGATGAGGAAAATCCTCAGACCCATGGAAAATTCCAAATATGAAGGCTATAGACAACTACCCCCCCACCCCGCCAAACTTTTCTAGCCCAATGCCCTGCCATCAGCACTTCTAGGCTCGCATCAGCTGGCTGCCCATTTTGCCATAAGCAAAGCGGGGGAGCCCCTGGTGCTGCTCTATGGAGAGCCCAGGGACCTGGATTCCGGGGGTGGGATCTGAGAAATACGCTCTCTTGAGAGCCCATTTCCTCCTTGTCGCCCACCTCCACAGCCCAGGCGGGGACAGGACGGAGACAATGGTTTCCAGCAGAGAAACAAGCCCTTGTGGCCTCCAGTGACAGCTTGGACCTCTGGATCTCATCGCTCTTCCCCATCACAGAACATCCTGCAAGTCTAAGAAGGATTCACAGTACAAATATTGCCCATTTGACTCCTAACAGAGAGATTCAACGATCATCAAAGTTGGGGGTCGCAGAATTTCCAAACCTCTGAGGAGCCAGCCCATAACCACCTCATAATGGGCTTTCGTGTCTTCTAAAGACACCACGTGTGTAATGAATGCAGACGTACAGTGAGCAGAACAAGCCTCTGGGGGTTGGGTCTGGGTATTCCCCATGATGGAAATGTCCAGCACTCGGCCCCGAAGCCTCTGGCTGCTTGACCGTAGGCCCCAGTTTCCATCAGGAGGTTGGGCACCGGACAGCCAGAGTTTGGGAGCCCTCCCACACTTGCATATCCCCAAAATACAGTCAGAAAGAGTAACAGGAAGTGGGGGGAGGCTCTCTCCCACCAGCATCATTACCACCCGAACATTTGGAGCCCAGGTAGGCCCGTGGGATGCTCTCGGCAAGTCAACGAAGAAAGCCCTCTGGAGTCTCCCTGCAGGGCAAGGCCCGCCCTCAACGATGGAGTCCAGTTTAACACCAAAAAGAAAGAGAAGAAGAAAAAAAACCCTGTTGTTAATAGTGTCCAGGGTGTGCTCTCATTTTCCTGGGACTTCAAGCACGGTCATAAATATTATTCTTCAGGCTATGAGAGCATCCTGGGTGCTTTTCTAAATATTTTTAGTTAAAAAAAAAAAAAAAACACCTTTCCTTTCCTCCTTCCTGCCAAACAATAGTTCACAGAAATAATATTTTCCCAATTATTCACTGAAAGTATAAGCAAGGTGTGAATGTCCCGTGTGCTGGACACCACTTGAGGCCCTGGGAACATGGTGTCAAACAAGCAGGTCAAAGAACCCTTGGTCTCATGGAACTTTCTAACCAACACTGATCAGTTCTCTTCATTACCCTGCTTGACATCATGTGGGTTTTGTTTTGTATTTCTTCCTAGGATTCCTGGATGTGTGTGTGTGTGTGCGTGTGTGTGTGTTGGGGGGGGCTGTCACTTAAGCTGTAAGCCCATGGAAACATTCCCCCGAGCTGAGTACCCCCTGGCCCCACCAGGCAACCCCTGTCTCAGGACTCAGGCAAGACTCCCCAAATCCTTATGATCTTGTGGTGTATGGGGAAGTAAGGATGTGTTCTCTTTCCAGTGAAAGATACACACACACACACACACACACACACACACACACACCACTCATGGTGTTGTAGTCCCAGATTCAAAGAATGATAACTCAGGAGGGAGGAGATCTAGAAATTCTTGTCTATTCCTATGCTTCTGGGCAGGAAGGTATGCGAACCATTCTGGGTCACTGAGACTCTTGAACTTGAACTCTTTACACCTGAACATTCCCTCCTTATGGGGGATTCAAGGTTTTTGGACACAGCTCAGTCTGTTTGTTCTTGTTCGTCCCTCCCCTGCAGGATAGCCCTTGTGCGCTGGTGAGCCTGGGCAGGCAGCCTACATTTCCAGGCTCTAGCCTCTGCCTCCAACAATCAACATGGAGTAAGGGCTCAGCAGAGGGGCTTTCCCCCACAACACTGTTTACAATCTTTGATTATATATTTTTTAAAATTTTTGTTTATGCACATTTGCACTCGTTATCTTCATTCCCCAAAAGAACGCAAATTCCTTAGGAACAGAAGCCATCTCTATTTGGCTCGGGGCTTTTTTGCCATCGTCTGACACACAGTGGGGGATGAATCCGGGTTTCTGTTGGTTTATGAAAATTTGAAAAAGCCTCCTCCTCCAAATCAGTGATTTAGAAAAAGGCATCCCTTTGATGAAGACAGCTTGGCACAAAGATGTCACCTTTTTGCAAAGGAGAAACCAAACCAAAACAAGCCCCCTTCTCCAGGCAGACACAACCCCAGGCCGGGCATGTGGCTGGGAGGACCCGCCTCTCAGTAGGAACCCATCCGTGTGTCTTGCCCAAACTGTGCAACAAGAGGCAGGAGCACTGGAACCAATAAATATTTGATGAATAAATTAATAAAATTAAAATCCTTTGGGATAAGCAGTAGTTTTAAAATGTCTCTGCTAATTCTCTGCCCCATTGAGAGCTTGGGCTCAGCGACTGACGTCCAGTTTACCAATAGGATATGGTGGAAGTGATGCCATATCATTTTCAAGGGTAGGTCACAGATAGCCATGCAGGATCTGCCTGACTCTCAGGATTCAGGTGCTTAGAGTACAATGATGAGCAGAAAGAAGCAAAGATCTTATCCTCGTGGAGCTTAGAGCCTGGTGGGGTCGCTACCACTGGCACAGCCATATAACTTAATCACCCAAGGTAAGACACTTTGGAGAGTGAAGGGGGTGTATTAATAACTGCAGTGAGACAATAATCACAAATTGATCAAAACTGTCCCAGGAAAACTGGGGTGCACAATCACCCTAACTATACTTTGTTGATGAACTAAGTAATCACTCAACTAAATGTGAACATGTTGGTGTGACAAGCGTGCGATAAAGGAAGGGATAGACAGTGCTCTGAGAGCCTGCAGGAAGGAGATTTGACCCAGGCCGAGATATCAGGGTGGGCTTCCTTGAGGAAGTGATGCCAGAGCCCTGGTCTGAGATCAGAAGAGACCCAGGAGTTGGCTTAGCAAAAGGGAGGGCAGAGGGCCCCAGACAGAGGACGCAGCAAGTTCAAAGGCACTGTGGTTGGGTGGGAGGATCTGATAGAAGCCAGCATGGCTAGAAAGGGGGAAGCGAGGTTGAGGTTGTGGGAGGTGGTGGGGCTCAGGTAGTACTGGAGACTTCATTCCAGCAGTGGTAGAGAGAAGTGAAGGGGCCTGTCCTCCCTGCTCGGTGGGAGGGAGACGAATGCTTGTGTGTCACATCAAAGGAAACCGTTGTTCTAGTGGTACCCACTCCTGTTTAAGCCTTCTGTGTTGGAGATTTGAGGTTACATGATATACTTTGCGGTCATAATCTGATGTGGCTCAAGAATCAGTGTTGAATTTACAGCATGTACAGAACAGTGAAGTATTTTATGCATGTCCATAAATGGAATACCTGTTCTTGCTTCCCAGAGAACAGAATTAGGAGTCAAACACCCTTTGTATTCTAAAATAAGGTCCCAAGATATTTGAAATTTTCATTTAAATTGTTAGAGGAGGCTTGACACCATTAGTTATTCTATCTTACAGTACGCTGTCTAATACAGCACCGAATCAGTGATGCAAGTTCCCAGTGGGGAGTGATCGACCAACAATTCTGCTAGTAAATGAGCTGTTTCTTCAATACAGTTGCTTGAAAGTAACACAAGGAAAATCAATGGCATAGTAGGACTGACTGCTATGTGGAGGTTAAGCTAGCATGGGCTCAGGAAGAGAAATTACAAGATGAGAAATGATAGGAATGTGGAATGTAAGACTGCACTCACACTTTAGAATGGCACTGGGCCTAGGAGAATAAGCCAAAGGGGACTCGGACGTCCCTTTGGGGGCAAATAACATCCTAAGAGAAGCCTGAAGAGTCTGGGGGCTCAGAAGAAATGGCGGAGTACATAGGACATGGTCTGGTCCATCAGAGTGTCTGCTGGTGCAGATATGAGCTGCAAAGACGGGCTGGCCTCAGGGAACCAGTTGGCTTGATGTGTAATAAGGAAGCGTTCACTCAGGTTGCTTCTAAGTGGGCTGAACTTTGATGGTGGATTCCCTGGCAAGAGGAGCATCAAAGGGGCAGGGTGGTTCCCTAGGACACCTAGTCGTGTATAAAGCCTGGTGTATTTACTCTCCTCTCTGGCTTCCAGAGGGGTTTGAGGCGGCTTATAGGCTTATGATCAAAGACACAACAATAGAGCTGACACAAAAGGAAAGAAAAACTATGTACACAGACTGAGGAGGAGACAAATATACGAGCCCAGAGACTTTGAAAGGTGAAAGCGCATATGAGTCATCGGGGAGCCTATGAACAAGGAGATTCCTGGGCCCCGCTTCCAAAGGCACTGGAACAGAAGGTCTGGGGTGGAGTGCGTCTGCATATTTTGCAAGCTCTTTCCCCATTCCCCAACCACAAAATGACTTTGATACCAGTAGTGTGTGGACCACATTTTAACATTGTAACAGTCCTTTAACCAAACATGGTCACAGTCCCCGAGCAACCAGTTTAACACTAGGCATGTGGTGAGTTGACCTCTTGACTGGTGGAGAGCCACCTTACCTTCCCACTGACATGAGCCCCTGGGATCCTCATCGGTTCAACTGAACTACCTTGCCCTGCAGCTGTACCTTTCTGTGTCCAGAGAGGACACAGAGAGGAACTGAGGGCTCTGGAGAACCCTCCAGAGAGGGCTTTGGGTGAGTACATGGGTGGGGTGGAGACCAGATATTGTCACCACGGCAGTGGGGAGCACCCATCTCTGGGACAGCCAGACTAGGTGCCTTAAGCTGGTGGCAGGGCACGGTGAGCTTTGGATTGAGAAGGGAGACAACCTGGTGAGGCAGGGGTTAACTTGTCCAGCCTGGGAACAGTCTATCACCTTGCTGGGAGAGACCCAGGGTAGGACCATCTCTGTTCAGACTTCCAAGGTCATGTACACCGGCCACCTCTGAAAGCCTGCCGTGCCATTCTCAACTAAGCATCTGGAGCTCCTTAGGTCTTCGCTCCTTGAAATTTCTCCTACTTCTTTACGAATCCTTTCTTGGGCTTCAGTAGCCTCTTCCTTGCTTCTGAAACACTGGACACCTCTCCTCAGGTGCTGAGCCATGAGAAAGGGGACAGGAGGTGGCAGGATGGACACACTTTACCTACAACACTGCTCCTGAAGATATGATCCACAGACCAGCAGGATCCCATGAGAACCCTTGAAAAATGCAGATATGCAGGCCCCACCCACTTACAGAATCGGAATTAAAAAACTCTCCAGGCATTAAAGTTTAGAAGCATTGCTACCCTTATTTCTTCATCCAACAACTGCTTACTGAGGGCCTCCCCAGAGCCAGGTTCCACGGGAGGTGCTGAGAGATGAATGAAACACACAGGTGAATGAAAATGACATGGTCCGTGACCCAGCGGAGGGTACAATTTGGCAAGGGAGTCCTGAGATAAACGAGTGACGAAACAAACATACAATTATAAGTTGTGGCAACCACTACTAAGGAAATAAAAAAGACCAGTAGCCAGAAGGATCAAAGAAAGGAAAGACACGCTGAAGAGCTTGATTTTAAGCTTGGAAAGGTGGCTGATCCTTGGAGAAGGAGTTGGAAGTTTCTAGGATGGATGCCCAAGGCTTGTCCAGGATCACTCAGTGAGCTGGAATCAGATTGTGATGTCGAGGTTGTGCGATCAAGTCTAGCTTTGGGCTCCATGCTCAGCACAGAGTCTGCTTGAGGGTTTCTCTCTCCCTCTTCCTTTGTCCCTCCCCTGACTCGTGCTCTCTCTCAAATAAATAAATAAAATCTTAAAAAAAAAAAAAGTCCAAGTAAATCGGTAGAGCGAAGAGTTGACCTGAGGAGTCTCAAGACACTCGGCTGTCATGCAAAAGTCTAGGAGAGCCGACCATTGGGAATGGGTTGTCAAGGACCTGGGCTGGCCTAACTGGTCACCTTTATATTCCCCAAAGCAAGAAGCATGTACTCCGGCAGTCGGGGAGATGGTTTCAAGCAATACATGGGCATACACTTAATACCATTTAATTATGGAGTAGGAATGCTATTCTCTTCCCAAGTCCTCTTCAGTCTCTCTGATGACCACAAGGAGAATGTCTCAGTTGGGTGCTAGGATGCCTCCAGCACCGACGGATGGAGCTTGGCGGTTACATCGGGGCTCTGAACCTCGGTGCGAGTCAGCTCGGGCCGCCGTAGCCAAGTGCTGCAGACTGTGTCGTTGCAATAACAGAAATTGACCACCCCACCGTTCCGGAGGCTGGAGGTCCAAGATCAAGGTGTCAGCAGGGTTGGTGTTTCCTGAGGTCTCTCTCTTTGGCTTGTAGCTGGCCATCTTCTTCCTGAGTCTTGACATCATCTTCCCTGTGTGTGTGTCTGTGTCTCCAACTCCTCTTAAGAGAACGCCCCTCATATCGGGATAGGACCCACCTCAACAACCTCGTTTTAACTACCTTTCCAAAGACGCTGCCTTCAAATGCAGTCACCTTTTGAGGTACACTGTGTGAATTTGGGGGAACCACAATCCAGCCCCTAACAACCTCCCTAGTTGTGTAGCTTTCACAGATCTTTCCATCTCTCCATGCCTCAGTTTACCTATGTGATAAAGGGGATGATGGCAACCCACCTCTTAGGGCTCCAGTGTCTAACAAATGAGCACAGATGAAATGACTAGAACAGCACATGGCGCCAAGCAAGTCCCACAAGGACAACAGTCATTCTAATGCCTGGCATATAGTAGGTGCTCAATAAGTGTCCACTGAATGACTAAAAGAATCTTATCTTTCTAAAGAAAGAGTGCTCGGGTCACAACTCAAAAGTTTGGTTAGAACAGGGTGACAGGGAAGGGGCGAAACAGGCAAAGGCGATTAAGAGATACAAACTTCCAGTTATAAAATAAGTAAATCCTGTGGATGTAACATACAGAGTATGGTCAATAACACTGTAACAACTTTGGTGACAGATGGTAACTAGACTTACCATGGGTATCATTGAGCAGGGAAGACAGGGTAGGCGCAGGGGAGACTGGGTAGGCGCAGAGGGAGAGGAAGAGAGAATCTAAGCAGGCTCAATGCTCAGCGCTGGACCCCATGCGGGGCTCAAATCCCACGATCCTGAGATCATGACCTGATATGAAATCACACATCAGATGCTTGAGTGACTGAGCTGGAAAGGCGCCCCAAAAGTTTCATGTTTAAGTAAGTCTATTTAAGTCAAAAACACAAGTTGATTTTTTTAATGAAGCAAAATCAAGGGTAGGCATATTTTTCTTGCATGGGCCAGATGGTAAATATTTTCGGCCCTGGGATCCCAGAACTCAGAGGATCTGCGTCGCAGGCCCACAGCTCTGAGGCCAATCCTAGATGAGTGGGCGTGGCTGTGTCCCCAATAAAACTAGTTACCAAAGCAGCCATGGGACTATATTTGGCCCCTAGACAAAGTTTAACGAGCTCTGAAATGATTGCATCGTTCGAGGCACAGAAATGGCAGTGAGGTTGAAGGTGATACTCAGGGGACAGAATTCTAGAATAATTCTAGGTAATCAGGAACAAGGACTCAGAGGAAGAGAGTGAATCTTGGGGCCTCTTCCCACACGCAGCCCCCAGACTTTTTTGATCCTGTCCTGGTGTAGCCCTCATATAGGATGTCACCAGGATCCCCAAGGAAATGTTATAGGAGGCGTTAATTCTCCCTGCTTTCCGCTTGGCAGTTGGGACCACCCACTCATCCGATACACCCAGTGCTGGGCACGAGTGTCCACAGGAGAGGAGAACCCAGGAAGCCCCCTTGGGCCCAACTTCTCCTCTCCTACCCCCACTCCCACCCTGGGCTCTGCAGAGAATGTTCCTTTAGCTTCTCCAGTTGTCACTGATTAATATTTAAATATTCTGAGATGGAGAACGCCATTAAGCCATTACCCCATTAGCTACAATCAACCATTAACACCTTAGCTAGAGCCATTACCCACAAGTTACCCAAAGTGACAGGACAGATCACGGAATTGGAAGAGTCCAGAAGGGCAGGGCCCTCTCCTACATATCCCAGGCAAGGAAGGTAAAACGTTGCTAGCAGAAAAAGCAACAGTTATGGGAGCAAGACCGTCCTCAGTAGTTCCCCCAAAAGCTTCTCTTCTTTATGTTAATTTTATTGAGCTAGTACTGAGTGCTAAGCACCCTACATGTCCTGGCTCATGTCATCCTCACAGCCCCATGAGGAAGTGGGTGCTGTGATCCCCATTTTACGGATGAGGAGCACGAGGCTCACACAGGTTCATTGAATAGGTGGCAGAGCCAAGAGTCCAAGGTCCTTGTGGCTCCAAACACTCAACTCTCTTATTGCCCCCACTGAGGCTCTCTCCTGACTGCCTCTTCCTTCATCGACTTATCCAGAGCCAAGCCCTACGCTCCGGGCCGCTCCGCTCTGGCCCAGAATACTTCCTCCTCGCCTTGCACCAATAAGTCACTCTAGGGAAGCCCTGCTCAAGTGATCTTAGCCCAGCACCTCCCTGGTTGAGGAGCTGGAAAGATACTAGGAGACCAGCTGTCTTCCCAGCGTGCCTCTCCTTCTCCGGGATGGGGGGGTCACACTTCACAGGCTGGCGCCGTGACCAGCCCGCACCCCACACTCACCCAACCAGTCGGACCACACCACCCACATGCCAGGCAGATCCGTTTGGACGGCTGTATGGCAGGACCCAGCTCGCCTGCCGCCGGTCCTCCCAGCCTCCCAGCTTCCCCAGTGTTAGAATTGCTCTGTCCACACCAGAGTGCTTCGTGCTTCTCACACAGAAGAGACACAAAGACTCCTTCCTGAAAGCTTGGGGAAAGGAGAAAGGGAGACTGAAGGTCAGGGGTTCCCTGCCCCTGGGGGAATTGGCTCACTACTCTAGGAAGTGACCCCAAAGCTCAAGTAGGCAATTTGGAGGGAGGAGGGGCTTCCGCGGGGAAGGAAGACCAGGTTCAGTGAGTCCTAATAAGGACCACCTCTCCTCTCAGCTTCTCCCTCTGGAAACAGGACAAAGAATTCCCTCATGAACTCTTTGAAGTACTCCCTGTGAGGATTCCCCAGGGTCAGGCTTGACCCCGTTGCCTCAGTCGTTCATTCAGACATGATTTCTTGAGCACCAACCACATGCCAGGGGCTTGGCCAGGCTGAGGAGGTAAGACACGCAGAGAAGAACTCTCATGGGGTTTATGTCAAGTGAGGGAAGGCAGACAGAAAAAAAACCCAACAAATAAATCAGCAAAAAAACCCGAGCCATCGTTGTGCACCACAGAGCAAATACAACTGGAGGGTATGGTAGGCCACTGGCCAGCGGGGTGGGGTAGGGACCTGGCTGGGCCTTCGGTGAAGGCTGAAATGACAAAAAGAAGCCAGCAGTTGGGAAGGAAGATCTGGAATGGAGTGCTCCCAGTGGAGGGAAGGAGCAAGTGCAAATGCCCTGGGGTGAGGGATTTGCTCTGAGGAATAAAAAAGTGCCAGAGTAGCCAGACTATGGAGAGTGATGAGCAGAGGCCAGAAGGCTCGGCAGGGATTTCTGAGGATTGCGAGCACAGCCGGGGGCTCCATGGCTCCCCACTGCATACCTGGGGAGGAGTCTGGAAGTGGGCATTGCCTTCCTCCTTCCCTCCTGTTTCCCCTGAGCTGCAGTT
This sequence comes from Spilogale gracilis, assembly GCA_004023965.1. NCBI lineage: Eukaryota > Metazoa > Chordata > Mammalia > Carnivora > Mephitidae > Spilogale > Spilogale gracilis. The sequence goes on from PITA01008783.1 coordinate 33,578, forward strand.
CCAATCTGGAGAGGGGATCTGATTGGCTCCGACTGGGCCACACAGCCACCAGTGGCACCCTGTTGGACAGCCCCCTCTCCTCCCCTGGCCCAGTTCTGCCAGTTCTGCATGGAATGGCCCAGGGGTAGTTCCCAGCAGAGAGTGGGGTGCTGCAAGCAGAGGGAGGGGCCCGACGCTATGCAAGCAGAAACTACAGGCGTGCACTCCACCCCACCTCCAAGTTCTCTGACCTAGACCCTCATGCCTTTCCCTGCTGCCTGAGCCCCACTCACTGTCATTGCCCCTGCCCCCACCCTAGAGTCTGTGACACTTGTTGGTGACACTCATTTGTCACTAGAATGACAAAATAGGAATGCCCATCTCCTTTGTACTTTGGAAATGGGGAAACTGAGTGTGTGGTGGCAGGAAGAAGTCTGCCCCTCCTTCTTTCACGGTTTGTGAGAGAACTCCTTGTTCCCCTACCCCTTGGCCTCTGGAGCCTTATTATGGCCGTGTGGGAGTGGCCACAGTATAATGGACTGGATTTCCTCTGCCTGTGCAACCCGGCCAGCTCAGCGGTCTCCATCCTACCTCCTGTTTCCCCAGAGACAGAACAGCACAGAGAGCTCACTGTACGTGGTTTTGACCAGCTGTGTGAGCTTGGCCACATCACTAACCTCTCTGTGTCTTCATTTTCTCATCCATAAAATGTGAATACTACTACTTCACAGTATTCAACGGCCTCACAGGATGGCTGCAAGAGTAAGTGGGCTCAGGTATCTGAGCCCTTAGAACAGCCCTTGGCACATATTGCATTGGGGAGGGTGGTATGTGCCTTCTACAAATCCCTCCCATACCTTGCCAGCACTGTGTGCTTTGAAACTCTTGTCAATTTCTCTTGCTCATTTCTTCAGCTGAAACCTACTGAGTATTTGCCAGACCCAGGAACTCACACCAAAAAGGCCAGACAAGTTCCCTGCCCTTGAGGAGTTTACTTTCTAGGGGTAGAGATAGACCATGACAAAAAAAAATAATAAGGTAATAAATAAGACACTATTTTTAATAGTGGTAAGAAAGTGTGTTGGGAAGAAATAAAGCAGGGTGAGAGAGTGATGGGGGGGGCAGTATTTTAGGCAGGGTGATCTGATCTCAGAAGAGTAGAACAGAAGAATTGACCAACCACGGGAAGAGCAGAGGGAATAAGTGGCAAGTCCCAAGGCCCTGGGGTAGGAAGGAGCTGGGTGAGGAAAAGGAGGCTGTGGTACATGGAATAAGCAAGGGGGAGACGAGAAATCAGGGAGGCTAGGGCCACATGAAGCAGCTCTCATGGGCTGTGGTAGGAGTTTGGATTTCTCTTCTGGGCAGCGGGAAGCCCAGTTAGAGTTTAAATAGGAGTATGATGGATCCAGGTCAGTCAGTTCAGCCGGGGCCCCAACCTCTGTCCTTCCCACCTCCGGGGAGTGCCCAGGACAGAAATCCGGCCCTGCCCACCCTGGGCTGTGCCCTGATAACCTCCCCGAAGGGGAAGCCAATTGTTTGGAAGGAAATGGTGCAGAATGAGGCAGTGGCCATACTGAAAATAGGGCTGGGACCTGTTTCCACCGCTGAACTAGGAGCTTGAAGGCTGAGATGCCAGTGGAGAAATTGGGAGGCCTTCCTGGGGCTGTGGTGGTGGGACTCCAGGAAGCCTCAGGGGGCTCAGAGCACTGCCCTAAGCAATGACTGATGTGATGGTTCTTAATCTTCAGTTCTGTGAAGTGGGCTCAGGGGGAGAGACCACAATCCCATGGAGGGGTCCTGGGGGCTGACCCAAAATGCAGGTGAACCCTCCCTGCCCCTGCCTCCTTCTTCAATCTGGCATTCTCTTGCCCTCATCCCACCAAGTGGAATGGAGAAAAGGACCGGATGTGGCGATTACCATCGAAGACCGCATGCTGGCAAACTGCGGAAAGATTTTAAAGGGAACCCCACCTGTACCCAATTCAGTGAGGCTCCGGGGTGGGGCCCAGGCATTGGTCTTTTAAAGAAAATCTCCACTCCCCCCAAAGAAAAAAAAATCTCCCCATAATATCCTAATGTGCAGCCAAAGTTAAGAACCTCTCCGTTGGAAAGTTTCAATACTGTGCTTCTTAGCCTTGAAGGATCAGCCCAATCTCTTTGGTGGTTTTTGTTGTTGTTATTGTTGTTGCTACTTAAATAAACCCACGTCTGGGCCCCTCCCCAGACCCCTTATGCCAGGACCCCTGAGCAGGGGTGCAGACACTGTTACAAAGCTCCCCAGGTGATTCCAAAGGGCAGTCAAAATAGAGCAGGTCTGATGGCCCCATCTCTCAGGTGTCCAGACAGGAAGACTGAGGCCCAAAGAAAGATGACACAGCCCACTAGTGGAAAGGCAGAGCTCAAAAGCAAGGCTCCAGCTTCTCAGGCTAGTTAGCGCCCTCCACCCTGATGGGGGGAGGGTCTCAGAGGACGTGTGTGCAGCACCCAAGACCGGCGGCTCCCCCTGGTCGGCGGAATTAACAGTGGTCCCCGGGAACCCTCAGTCTAGCGGAAGCCCTTCCTTTAGGCGTGGGAGAGCCCAGTGACAATGGTGAGCTAGCACCCCTGGGGCTCTGTCACCTCATTTGGCAATTTACTTGGACTTGATTCAAGGGGCCACTATCCGGGGGAGCCCTTTGAAAGCAAAAAGTGTCCCCTAGCCGGCGGCAGACGGGGAGCTCAGACTCAGGCGGGCGTTGGAGGACTCGGTTTGCCGGTGCTGGCTTGGGAAATGAGGGCCGGGTGAGAAGGAGCCCAGCGTACCAGCGGACAGCCAGCAGGGTGATGGGGACTGGATGGCCACAGTCTGTCAGCAAGCAAGCGAGCGTGGAGGCCGATTCTCCTCCAGAGCCCCCACATAAGGGCGGCACCCTGAGTCCAGATCCCTGGGCCCAGCGCAGAGACAGGCCACGGCACCCCCATTCCCGCGGCTGGCCCTCCCCCAGGGTCAGTGCATCGCAGAACTCACCCAAGGCCACCAGCTCAGAGCAAGGCAGCATGAACGCTGTGGACTGCGGGCAGGAGGGGATGGCGTGGGCAGAGGTTTGGACTTGGGCCAGGGACCAATACCCCATGCCTGGGGCAAGATCTGGGGCCCCTGGGAATGTAAGACCCCTAAAGGGCAAGGCTTTGCCTCCTCTTGCACTTGGGAGGTGGAGCTGCTGGGCTCCTCCAGTGTGCTAGCAGACAGCAAGGCTGACCTTGAACTTGGGCAGGGCAGAGCCTCTTGTGCAAAGTTTCTTTTTTCTCTCCTCCTCTTTGCCGTTCTTTCCCTGAGGGTTTCTAGGATGCCCTCCTATGCCCTGTTAAGCTGTCTAAAACCCCACCACCTTCCGTGGGTAGCATATTGTCCCCCTTTCATATACAACCCCAAGCCCACCCGCCTGGGTTCCCCAGACGTCCACCAGACCAGGCTTACTCCTCGCCCTCGGGAAGCTCTGGTTGTCCCTGATGCTCCCAGGGATCTGAGCTCAGCGACTAAGGAAGGAGGGTGAGCCCAGTGGCCCTGCAAAGACCCTGAGGTTCACACAGTCTGTGAGCCCAACACCGGAAGGAGCCAGGGTGGGAACCAGGAGAAAACCCTGGAAGGCGGGAGGGGGGGAGATAGTCTGGGGGGGAGAAGGACACCCCCAACCCAGAATCCACCTCCAGGGGAAGCTTCCGCAGGGGGAGGGAGCAGAGTTGCCGCCTGTGGGCCAAACATCTCTGGGTTGTTTGTTGAGCACCTTCTGGCTCAGATTCCAGTCCGGGAGGAATGCATACTAACAACAGGAAAGCAGGGTCGGAGGGCCTCCCGGCATCTCTGGGCCCAGCCTGGGGACAGCTGGCTTCAGCCTGCCGGGTCGGGTCCCCCTGGCAGGGTGGGGTGGCAACACCGTCCCTGCCAGTGTGCATGCGGAGATGGCAGCTCAGATCACCCTGCCCTGCCCCTCCCTGGGCTCTCAGAGGAGAGGTGAGATCGAAACTGCCCCCACTCCTTCCAGAGGGGGCTGACCCCGCAGCCCTCCAGCTGGCTTGCCATGGTTTCTGGGCAGGGAGCTCAGGAATGCTTCTCCCCCAACCTCACCCCTGCCCCCATCTTGCACACAGTAGGCGCTTGGAAGGTTGGTCCAAGCCGGGGCACAGTCTGCAGCCAGGCCTAGATGGAACCCGACCCAGCCCAGAGTCACCTCCCAAGCCTCCTCGGGCCATGGTGGCTGCATTGTTCCAATTCCTCCAGGTTTGGAATGTCTCTGTTTACCATCAGTGTCAGCCTGACTCCACCAGCTCTGAGAGGCCTGCTGGGATCTGGGGGGAACATGGGGCTGGACGACCAGAGCAGGCCACACACGCAGCCCCCAGGCCCCTCACGGTCTGCAATGGTGGAGTCCCCCACCCAGGCACAGGCCACTCTGGGCCCTGGAATGGAGCAGCCTGGTGGGAGTTAGCCAGTGGGTGCTCTGTGGGTCCTCGCAGTTCCCTGCTCAGGCTCCCAGCCCCTCTTCTCTCCTACCTTCTTCTTCAGCAGGATACGAAAAAGAGGAATGGCTCCTCCTCCAAGCTCTGCCCTCTCCTTCAGTGTCTTGGATCTCACAGGTCTCCATATGACATGACCGCTCACTTGTCCAAACCCTCCCATCCGTTTGAGATCTCAGTTCTTACCGCTAGCCAATTGGGAATCTCACCTCCCCCATTTTAGCTGTGTTGCCTTGGGCAAGTTACTCAACCTCTCTGTGCTTCCATCTTCCCATTTGCAAGGCGGAGTGTTAGGAGCATTTCTCATATTCCTGGCAGCCTGTCGTGTTCGAATAACCTCCTGTTTCTTGGGAAGCATCCGTGGTATGAGCCCACACTCACTGCTCAATGTGGAAGCAGATCTCAAATTTGCAGCCCCCTTGTATCTAGGACCAAGCACTGGTCCCCAGAGACATGCAGCCATGTCAGACTTCCATGGCAACGGGAAGGGGGTTAGTTCATCAGGCACCATCCTTGCTTTCAGTGAGCTTGGTGGCAGAGGGAACTGGACCTTTGGGAAAGGCTGTAACTGGGCTCGTGCGCCGGCAGGAGCTCTGGTGTTCCAGCAGGTGTGGTTTTTGGTTTTTTTGTTTTGTTTTGTTTTTTAAGATTTTATTTATTTGTCAGAGAAAAAGCGAGCAAGGGGACCGCAGACAGAGGGAGAAGCAGGCTCCCTGCTGAGCAAGGAGCCCCATGCGGGACTCGATCCCAGGATCCTGGGATCATGACCTGAGCTGAGGGTAGATGCTTAACCAACTGAGCCACCCAGGTGCCCCGGGGGCGGTTGTGTGTTTGTTAAAGGGTCCCCCTGGTAAGTGTTGTGTGTAGACATGAACAAGAGAAACCCAGTTTGTCTCCCCAACTCTGAGTTCACAGAGCTACCTAATACTTGCTGGAGGTGCTTGGGTGGCCCAGTCGGTTAAGTGACCGACTCTTCGTTTCGGCTCAGGTCGTGATCTCAAGGTGGGGGGACTGAGCCCCAAGCCAGGCTCCGTGCTCAGTACAGAGGCGACTGGAGATTCCCACCCTCTCTCCCGCTGCCCCCTACCCCATGCAGGTGTGCTCTCTCTACCTGCAAATAAATAAATCTTTTTAAAAAAGAAAAGGAAAGAAAAAGAAAACCTTTTTCTGTTCAAGTTAGCCAGAGTGGATTCTGTTACTTGCAACCAAGACCTCCCATGAATTCATGGGGGCAATAATAATGCCCATCTACCAGGGCAGTTACTCAGAGCACTGAGTACCCCCGTCATACTCAGTGGGGAATCAAGAGCAAGCTAGTTGAGCACCAGAGTAGCTCCCTTTTATTGGGGTGTGTCCGGCTTCACGGTTTGGGGACAGTGTGCTATCCCTGTGTCCCTCAGGTAGGCTGGCTTTCCCAGCCCCCTCCCCAAGAAGGCCAAGAACCCCGGGGTGGGGGGTGCACACATAGCTATATGCTACAAGACCCCATTCTCTGAATCCAACATTGAAATAAGACCTTTTTCCTACAGAGGTTGGGGGGGCTCCGACCACTGGGAACGGCCCCCCATCCACATGGGGAGTTCAGTAGCAACCGAGAGGCGCTGAGTTCCCTGCCCCAGAAAGCACGGGCTGGGGTAGGACTGGGATCCCAGGGCCCTGGCTAGGCGGGGACTCAGTCAGTCCTTGTGTGTGGTCTCCATAGCCATGGTCACTTGCCCGGAGTAGCAAGGTCGCCCAGGGGGAGTTTGGTCGGGGCACAGCTTAGAACCTCTTGCCTTGCAGTCCCAGAACTAATGTCCCCCAACTTCCTGCTCACGGGCAGTTGCCCCCACACAGCCACCCTGGGGCAGGGCTGACCTCCTAGTCACCCTGAAATGACCTGGTAGTCACTGAAAAAACCGACAGAAACCCATGTCAGGGGCTATGCCCTTACTGCCGCTTCTCCCCTTCAGCCTCTTTTATTCACCAAAACGGGTCACTTTAAACACTTCCCTTGCCCTACGTGAGGAGGCCCTTGTGCTGAGCTGGCCAGTGTCCCCCCTAAACTGATGTCCACCTGGAGCCTCACGATGTAACCTTATTAGGAAATAGGGTCTCAGAAATATAAACCAAAACCACGATGAGACACCCCACCTGTCCGAATGGCTAAAATTAACAAAGCAGAAACAACAGGTGTTGGCAAGGAGGTGGAGAAAGGGGAGGCCTCTTGCACTGTTGGTGGGAATGCTAACTGGTGCAGCCGCTGTGGAAAACAGCATGGAGGACCTCAGAGAGTCAAAAATACCACTGCCCTACGACCCAGCGATTGCACTACTAGGTATCTACCCAAAGGATGAAACCTTGTGATTCAAAGGGATGCATACACCCTGATGTTTGCTGCAGCATTACTTACAACAGCCGAATTGTGGAAACAGCCCAAATATCCATCGACAGATAAATGAATAAAGCAGCAGCAGCGGACATACCTAATGGACTATGACCCAGCCACCAAAAGATGCAATCTTGCCATTTGCACCAAAGTGCATGGAGCTAGAGGGTATTGCGCTAAGCGAAATGAGTCAGTCAGAGAAAGACAAACACCATATGATTTCATTCATAGGTGGAACTTAAGAAACAAAACAAATGAACATAAGGGAAAGCGGGGGGAAAGAGAGGGAAGCAAACCATAAGAGACTCTAACTACAGAGAACAAACTGAGGGTTGATGGAGGGAGAAGGGTGGGAGATGCGCTAACAGGTGATGGGGATTAAGGTGGCGGGCACTTGTGTTACACGTGAGTCATGAATCAGGAATACTAAATCAATATTACACTGTATGTTAGCTAACTAGAATTTCAATAAAAACTTGAAAAAAAAACAAAAGGAAACAGGGTCTTAGCAAACGTCATGAGTTAGTAACCAAGAAGGATTCACACTGGGGGCATCTGGATGGCTCCGTGTGTTACGCATTTGGCCTTGGATTTCAGGGCGCCTGGGTGGCTCAGTGGGTTAAAGCCTCTGCCTTCAGCTCAGGTCACGATCTCAGGGTCTCAGGTCATGATCTCAGGGTTGGGTGACTGAGCCCCAAGTCGAGCTCTACACGGGCCGTGGAGCCTTAAAAGTCTCTCTCTCTCCCTCTGCCCCCTGCCTCCCCACCTCCAACTCACTCTCGTGTTCTCTCTCAAAAAAAAAAAAAAAAAAAAAAGTCCACACTGGAAAGGGGATTTTACATACAGACACAGGGGAGAAGGCCCCATGGTGGTGAGAGGGGACGGGGTGAGGCAGTGTAGGGATGCTGACTGCCCGCAGAAGTTGGGAACAGACTCTCCCCCCAGCCTGGAGGAACCCGCTCCGCCCACACCTTCACTTCTGACTTCCGGCCCCCAGAATGAGAGAGAACAACACACTGTTGCCTTCTTCAGGCCCCGTGTTGTGGTCATCGTTACAGCAACCCCAGGGAACTCACAGCTTCTTTTTCTTTTCTTTTTTTTTAACTAATGAACAGCACGGAGGGCACTGGGGGAGGGAAGGGGAGCGTGCTAGTGGTATCCTGGTGTTTTTCTGACGGGGACTCAGACGTGAGTCGCCCATCCCTTTCTCCCTGCGATGTTCATAATTTAAAGATGGCTAGGGTACAGTTGGGGAAGTGCGCATTAAGGGATTTGGGTTGGATTTGGATTCCCCCTGGGAAGGAAGCAAAGGAGATGCTGTCCAATAAAAAAGAAAACGGCGGTCGTATCTATAATTTTTTATTTTCTAGTAGCCACGGAAAAATATGGTGAGATTAAATTTAATAGTACATTTTTGGTAACCTCCTAGATCCCCAGTGGTATCTCTGTAGCTTGCAATTGAGATACAACATATCAACAAGATAATGACATCTCTCTCTCTTTTTTTAAAGTCTTTTTTTTTTTAAGATTTTTATTTATGTGTTTGACAGAGAGAGACATCACAAGTAGGCAGAGAGGCAGGCAGAGAGAGGGGAGGGAGCAGGCTCCTTGCCGAGCAGAGAGCCAGATGTGGGCCTCGATCCCAGGACCCTGAGATCATGACCCTAGCCGAAGGCAGAGGCTTTAACCCACTGAGCCACCCAGGCGCCCTCTCTTTTTTTAAACTAAGTCTTCAAATCCACACTAGCCATACTTCAGGCACTCAGGGGCCACTTCCGGCTTGTGGGCCGCATACTGGACCCTGCAGCCCGATTCCTTGTGCGGATGTAGTGTGCTTTGTCTGGCGGCGAATGGGACAGTTCCTTTTCCGTGTCTGTGTGATCGCCCCAGCGGCAGGTGCAGCGGGCTGCTAAGCCTGCTTGCTTCTCAGCAAGCCTTGGTAAGTGATGGCACACCAACCCGTCGTGTCCTAAGAGGCCGTCCACAGGGTTCCTTCCCCTAAAACCCATCCCCCCACCAAGTCTGTTTCATCCAAACCTGCACAACAGGCAGAAAAACAAGTTCCACACGGACCTGGCACCTTCACCTGCCTGTGGGAGGTAGGGGAGGTGGAGAGGGTGCGGAAGGGGAGGGGCCGAGGTGTCCTTCGTGCCCCAAAATGCAGGTACGTGAGCCTGGACGACATGTTCCGGGAAGAAAAGCCCCCATGCTCCGGCCATGCTGTTGGAAGGCATCACACCAAGTGAGCCGGCGACGGTTCTGTCCGTGGTCACTCGGGACCGAGGAGAAAAACTGAGCCTTTGGATTCCCCAGTCCGGAGCTGTTTGCGAGCGAGCCACCCAGTGCTTCTGAGCATCAAGGACCGAGCCGTGCCTCTCGGAGCATCATCCCAGAACTACCAGTGAGGGAATGCCCCCGCTGTGGGGGACAGGGGGATGCTCACTAGAACATCCAGTCTTGGACCTCAAGTTACAGCGTTGAGGAACCCATATACTAACTACTTTCCCCGGGCGGTTTTTAGAGACTGACATTTCACATATAAAAATGCATAAATGTTCTGTGATTTGCTGTGTGACCACGGGTGGTGGTCTTTCTGGGACTCAGTTTCCCTGCATGTAAGAGAAATTTGTGCCCAACCATTATTATGAAGCATTTGGCCTGGAATTAATGGTATAACCATTTCCACATCATAGGCAGGTAGCTTTCCCCGTTTATACTCAGCACAAGTGTCCCTTCCTTACTGGAGCAGTTTAACCACGAGCCCTGCGTCAGGGACCCAGCCACTTGGTGCTTCTCGGTCCTCATCTGTAAAACAGAGATAATAAATGTCCCTCCCTCACAGGGCTGCCATTGAGATGAAGGGAATTGATTTTGTGAAGTGTTCACAGCGTAAGCCCTGGTAAGTATTTGCTCTGTTATTGCTGTTAATAGTAGCCAAAGCAGCTTGGAGTGGGGACATTCTGTGTCACACACAGGACCTGCCCAGTTTAGCCTGGGCTTAGACCCTCCTGACCCCCTCCCCCCCACCGTGCTACCAGTGTGTGGGGAGCTCAGCAAGGCACATGCAGTCCTGTAAAGAGAGAGAGGACACGCTTCTGGAAGGTTGGGACGCAATCTTCCCAGAAAGCTGTGTTTGCAAATGTACTATTGAAGACTAACAGCAGGGATGCTGAGGTTCAGGGTGGTCCCAGCTCAACAATGGAGAAGAGGGGCCCCTGGCTCCCCACAGGAAGGGGAAGAAAGGGCTGTGAGTGAGTGAGAGGTGTGGCTGGGATGGAGGGCTGGCAGAGGTGGAGGTTGGGGAGGGACAGCTCAGGCTCCAGGCCAGCTCACCACAGCCCCACGCCAAGGCGAACACTGGTCAGTCTTTTGGTCTGTTCCCTTGCTTGACATCATTCAATACCTCCTAGAGATCTCAGGCCAAGTCCACATTCTGCCGCATTCAGGACTTTTCCTGCACTGCCCCCTCCCCTCTCTTGCCACTTGTGTCCCCAGGCTTTGACCTTGACGCTGGACCCTCTGTCACACACACACCAGTTTGCACCTGTTTCATTCCTCTGCTCAGAAAGCTGTTCCCCAATGGTCTCACCTGGCTGGGATTCCTTACAGCGTGCCTCCTCCAGGAAGCCTTCCTGATCCTCCCCACTGGGATCAACACTCTTCTATGATGAAGAGGCAATTTCTGTTCACTTGGCTATTTCCCCTGTCTAAGCTGTCAGCATCACAGTGGGGCAGCAGGGGTGGGGGGAGGGGGCACTGTTAGGGTGGAGCTGAAGAACCCGAAAGGACACCTTCCATTTCCTGCCCCTGAGTCTCCTCTTTCCCCACCCCCCCAACTCCAACCTTGATTTTAAAAAAGACTATCTCTGCAGGGGAAAGAGGCTCTCCCTGCCTTCCAGGGGTGTTTTAAGCATAGCTGTGTTCCCCTCTCAAATTCATCTGTGGAAGTCGTAGGCCCTAGCACCTCAACCTGGGACCATATTTGGAGATAGGGTCTTTGAAGCAATGAATTAAAATGAGGTCATGTGACGGGGCACCTGGATGGCTCAGTAGTTTAGCATCTGCCTTCAGCTCAGGTCATGGTCCCGGAGTCCCGGGATGGAGTCCCACATCAGGCTGCCTGCTCGGCGGGAGGCCTGCTTCTCCCTCTCTCACTCCCCCTGCTTGTGTTCCCTCTCTAGCTGTGTCTCTCTCTGTCAAATAAATAAAATCTTAAAGAAAAAAATTAGGCCATGTGGTGGGCCCTCATCCAAGGTGACTGGAGTCCTTAAAGTAGAGGACATTTGGACATAGGCACAGCGGGGAGGTAAGAGGATGCCCAGAAAGGAGCTGAGGAACTCATGTGGGTGAATCACATGACCCTCAGATTTAAGAACTGGAAAGACCACTTGGTGTCCCCCTACCTGCTCCGTTGAACGAGGAGACTGAGGCCAGAGCGGGTAAGGGACCTGCCCAAGGTCTCCTGGCAACGGGAAAGCCTCTGGGGCTGGAGCAGAGCCCCTAGGCTGAACTCCAGCCATACCACCCTGCTGCTTGTGAGTTTTGACATAAGCAAAATTCCCTCTGGTTCTGGGTGGCTCTACTAGCCTCGGGCTTCAAGGAGGAAGCTGTCTGGCCACTGGGGCAGCGGACGTGCTGTCCCAGCTTTGTGTCTGCTAAGATACTCCTGCCAAGGGCCTCTTCATGTGTCCAGGCAGCCAAGAACTTCCCCCAGGTGGGAGCTCTGCCCAGGATCTGGGGCTGAGCAGAAAACAATAGTGGGCAGAGGGGGCGGGGGGTGTCCCTCTAGATACTGGGGGCAGGGGAGAAGGGGGAACCTCACAGAGCCGACCTCGAGCTGCTCTAAACAACACGGGCAGAACCCTGTCCTTCTTCTGACCAGCTGCTGCCCCCTGAGCCAACACTACATCATACTAGTCTGTGCAGAAGAGCTGGGTCCTGCTGGGTGGAAGGGAGGGCAGCCTTCTAGGTCATCTGCAGGGGGACAGTGGCAGCCGGCTGCCTGCCAGCATGCACCGGGCTGTGGCCCCGGGAGCCCCTCTACGGCCAGGAGCTCAAGAAACCCACAAGCCCTAGCTCTGCGTCATCCTCCGCCACCCCGACTTCCCTATCCTGCGTCTGCAGCTTGAAGCCCTCTCGGGGTGGGAACTTGCTACCAACAAACCATTCTATCCCACTGTTGCAGAGTCCTACACCAACGCCAGGCAACGGAACTATAATGCGAGCACACTCATGTTGCTGCAATAGACACTTTAAAAAAAATTCATGTGATGTTTTATGTTCTATTTTTCGCCCCGAGTCTTGGAAATCTGGTGTTTTATTTTACAGTTAAGCACTTCTCCACCGGGCTGGCTCTTCCGGCGCTCCACAGTCACATGGGGCTGGCGCCCATAGGACGGGACATGGACTTCTTTCTTAGGCTGCATTAAAATCTAACACGCTGCCTTTGGTTTTCTTTTTGTTCACTGTGCTTCCAGACTGATCAGCTATTTGGTAACAATGAGTAGCCACAAATAAACTGTTAGCTCTTAACTCCGAGCCAGCCAGTAAGCCAGATGCCTTCTGTGAATTCCATTTAAAACCCACACGGCCCAACAGCACCATTTTTCAAAGGAAGACGTGGAACATCAAAAAAGTCACATAGTTCGCAGACGAGAAAACCAGGACGTGGCCCCAGGTCTGTGATCCATTGGCTTCGTCGGTAACACCGGGTTACCACAATCTGCGATGGTGGAGCTTCTGAAACATGGCTGGCCGTAAACATAACATACACACCAGATTTCCAAGACATAATACCAAAAACCAATAAATAATTTTTACACTGATAAAGTGCTGCAATGATACCATTCGGGTTAAGTAAAATGCGTCATTAAAATTGATTACACCTGTTTCTCTTTGTTGTTGTTGTTTTTTTTAAGTGGCTATTAGAAAATTTAAAATTTCCGGGGCACCTGGGCGGCTCAGTTGGTTAAGCGTCTGCTTTCGGCTCAGGTCATGATCTTGGAGACCCGGGATCGAGCCCCACATTGGGCTGCCTGCTCGGCGGGAGGTCTGCTTCTCCCTCTCTCACTTCCCCTGCTTGTGTTCCCTCTCTGGCTGTGTTTCTCTCTGTCAAATAAATAAATAAAATCTTTAAAAAAAATTAAAATTTAAAATTTCCTATGTATCTGGTGTTATATTTTATTGGACAATGCCACTCTAACCTGCTTCCTTCCAAGCTAAATATCTTCCTTTCCATGTTCATGCATGGCATCATTTCCAATCCCTTCCTTGACGGGCTCCTTTGGATCAGTGCTTCTTGCCATGAACGATGGTCTGGCTGACCATTCTTCTGTGATTTGCCTGTTCATGTCCTTTGCCCAGAATGGGTTTGAGACTTGCCATTAGAGGCATTTACGTCTATCTGTCCATTGTAATATTGCAAATACTTTCTCCCAATCGTGATCAGCCTTTAGAATTTTTCTGTGGTCTCTTTGGCTATATAGTTTTCTGTTTTAATGCACCCCATCGGCAAATAGTTTCCTTGGGGGCTTCTCAATTGTCACAGAAATCTAGGGAAGTCTAAGATTTTGCCCCACTTCCAAATTTATCGAAAAGTAGCCTGCATTTTCTTCTACTACATTCACATTTCAATCCTTTTTTCTTTCATGCAACTGGAACTATTTCTGTTTGTGATATGAGGAAGGGATCTGACTTAATTTTCCCCTAACTGTGTAGCCAATTGTCCCGTTTAGTGAATAATTCATCCTTTCTTTCCTTTACGAAATGCCATTGAAAAAAAAAAAATCATCTGTGGGCTCTGTTTTCCCTCTCCTGGCAGGCAAGTTGGCTACCAGCAGCCTCAAATTTACATCCGATCAGCTCAACAAACTCAGAGAACAAATATCTTCTCTAGTTAGTTCCAGCAAAAGTCCCAGGACCCAAAGTGGTGGCCGGGATGGATTATACTAACAAGCCAAGTGTGACCTACCTATGTCCTGGAACAGAGAGGTGAGGACACTTGAGAAGTGGGGGAAGGGGATGGTTCCTCAAAGGGAAACTGGGATGCTAGAGACAGAAGGAAGAATGGATGCTGGTCATCAAAAACATGCCTACTGGGTGCCTGAGTGCTTCAGTGGGTTAAAGCCTCTGCCTTCGGCTCAGGTCATGATCTCAGGGTCTTGGGATCGAGGTCCACATTGGGCTCTCTGCTTGGCAGGGAGCCTGCTTCCTCCTCTCTCTCTGCCTCTCTCTCTGCCTACTTGTGATCTCTGTAAAATCTCTCTCTCTGTAAAATAAATAAATAAAAATCTTTTTAAAAAAGTGCCTAGCACAGTGTGGGTGGACTCCCTTAGCCTGTCGCTGGGTGGCCCAGGGCTCCAGCACTGTAACCATTTTGAGGGGAGGTCCTCAGGTCCCCTCTGTTCTAGCCAGGCTTCCCCCTCCAAGATCAGGTAGGGTTGTGTCTGCCCGAGGAATTCAGCTCTGACTCCAGATGACCCTGCAGGTGGATCCCCACCAGCATGGAAAATTATCCCAGTGGGATTGGGGGGTAGGGACGGTCTTGCCCACTCCTGCCTCAGGACCCTTAGCCAGGTCCCTTCTTCCTGCCAAAGGGGGGTGAAGCCTGGGAAGGGCAGGAAGAAGGAAGGGTGACAGCAGGGCATGGCCAGTCACAAACAGAAAGTGGCTCCTTCCTGCCTGTTCCTGAGAAGGGTGCTGTCTAGGCTGGCTCAGGAAGTTGAGCTCCTGCAGGCAGGGTCCCCAGAATGCCTCTTCTGGCTTCCCTCCAAGAGCAACCCCTGGGCCACTGGGGAACAGCGTAGGCTAAGAATCCAGAGATCAAGCTCTTCTGCAGAGCGGTTTTGCAACACAGGCCAGAATGTTGACCTTGGGCAGCAGAAGCCCACGTTTCTACATAGGGTGTCCCAGCCCTCAGCGCATCAGGCCACAGAGGCGGGCACTGCGAGCCTCGCCCTCTAATCCTACACGGGGAGCAGGGCGTGATTCAAGGAGTCTTCAACAGAGGCAGCCAGAACCTAAATGCTCTTGGTCGCTCCCCATCACCGCTGACCTCTCCAAATCACCCACTCCCCCTTCATAATAATGATACACTGACCAGAACCACAGGAACTGAAAACACCATAGAAAATGAGAATAAAAGTCTCTTTAGAAACCTTTGCTCCCCTGGACGACTTGGAACCTTATCAATTAAACAAAAGCAGGCTGCTTGCTGTGCAGAGGGAGGACACCCGGGTTCAAAGCTCAGCACTGCCCCTTGCTGGCAGCGGGCCCTGTGGCTTGTTAAACTCCCCTTCAAAATGAAGCGAGGACAGCCCCACCTCATAAGGTCATGGGAGGCTCTGGGTGACTGGAGCACCTGGGAAGGGACACGAGTGGTAGCCATATTATAAGGGAGGGAGGGAGAGCGTGGGAAGACTCCGTGAAGCAACAGAAAGTGGACTGAGATTAGCTGTCACTGTATATTGCAAAATCCTTAGGTCAGCCACTAAAAAATTATTTTTTAAAGGTCTTATTTACTCAAGAAAGAGAGAGAGAGCGTGCGCACGGGGAAGGAACAGAGGGAGAGGGAAAGAGAGAGACAGAGAAAGAATCTCAAGCAGACTCCTTGCTGAGCATAGAACCCCAAGTGGGGAGCTCGATCCCACGACCTTGAGGTCATGACCTGAGCCAAAATCAAGAGTCAGACAGTTAACTGACTGAGTCACCAGGTGCACCTAAAAATATTTTTAAATAAGTATAACTGTTAGGCAAGAAGAGGAGGAGAAAAATGGAATCAGGTAAAACAATTAAAAACAGAGAAGACAGAAAAGAAGGGGAAAAGTTTTTTGAAAGGAAGAACAAGTGCTCTGAGTACTTTTGTGGACATTGTAGAGATTAATTCATGTACTATTATATTAAATGTAAATGGTCTAAATATATCAGTAAGGAAACAGAGACTATCAGAGTGCCAAAATGGATAAAAAACAAGACCCAATCATATGATATCTATAAGAAACCCCCTTTAAACACCAATGAGTGAGGGTGGGAGGTGAAGACCTGGGAAGCCAAGTTTCCCAGGACTGATCCAGCCATTTCCTCGACCTCTCCAAGACTCCATTTTCTCTGCTTTGAAATGGGAATAGGAGTGGTACTCATCATACAGAGGTGTTGTGAGGATAAAATGAGTTAATTCATATAAAGCATTTAGGATGATGACTGGCCCAGAGTAAGCACTATAGGACTATAATGTCTTCAGCACTGTTATTATTACCCAAGTACAGTCTCAGGATTTGTCCAGCTCTCACTTCCAACCAGTCTTTCACTGAAAAACATCCCCTAAATAGAAACTCTAGAGTCATCCCTGTTTCCTTGGGTTTTAAGACCAGGATCAGCTACATGATTTTCAGGGTTCGTGCAAACTGAAAATGCAGCGCCCTTGGTTCAAAACAAAGAATTTCGAGAATGTGCACAGGCAGAGCATGAAATTGAGCACGGGCCCTTGTGAAAGTCAGAGCCTAGTGAGGTTGCACAAACCAAAAAGGCAAAGTCAGGATCTAGGATGCCAAGCACCCCCCACCCCCCCGCGCGCTGGCCCAGCCTGCTCCTCCCCATTGCAGCAGGAACACGATGACCTCGTGACTGTGAACACAATTCACCCCTCCAGACCCATGCCACCCCAGCCCCAACAAAACCCCAGTGCCCCTTCCGAAAACCATGCTTTGCTGCCAGCTTTCTTTTCAAATCCCTGAGCAACCCACATTTCCAAGGGGGCCTCCTCCCTGGACCCGCCAGAGCTGAGGCCAGGTTTGGTAAGGGGAAGTGTGGAGCTAAGAATGTGGGAGCCTTGCTCAGAGGTGGGCAGGGAACCCCTGGTCCACAGACTCCCCACCCTCCTCACCAGAGACTTCAGAGTTTTGTTTTGTTTTACCTCTGGGTGCCCTGTTCACCAGGTCTGGCAAAGTCCAGGGGCTCGGCTCACTCTGGTCCATCCCTACCCTGTCCCAAAGGTCACCACCCAGGGGCCCTTGCCCTCTGGGGCTCTCTCAGAGCAGCAGGGGGATGCAGACCTGGTGGGGGGGGCGGGTGCCTACTGGCCCAGGCAGTGGCGTAAGCAGTAGCCCCGGGTGCCCTGCTTAAGGCGATTCCCAGAGAGTGTGGGCAGGAGGCAAACAGGCCTGTAGTGTCACCACGGCCCACCGGCCCAGGAACATGGCCCTTCGGTCCGGGGACGGGGGTCTGATAGTAACCTCTCCAGGCTCAGGGATTGCAGGGCAACTAGCCTCCAAAGCTTGCCCCCCCCCAACATCCACCCCTGTTTTGCATACCCACCCCTCCCCTGCTGCCCCAGTGGGGAGGGACTCCCTGCAGGCCTGGGCACCAGCCAGCTGGGTTTTGATCTGGAAGATACCATCAATCCCAGCCTGGGCTGGGCACTGGGAAAGCCTCTTGCTCCTCCGCCTCTTTCCATTCTCTGCCCCCTCAGAAATGAACCTCGCAGGCGTCCTGCCAAGCTCAAAATCCTGAAATGCAAGCAGCTGTCTCGTGGGTGCCTGCTGCAGGGTGGGAAGTCAGGTCAGAGGAGACCTGGGGTGGGGCTGGCTCCCTCCGCGGCACCCCTCCCTCCCTCTTACCCCTACATTTGTGTATCAGATGGAGGGGACCCCATTCCAGGGCAGTGGTGATGTTTCCAGAAGCCCACATTGAGAGTTCCATGGGACACGTGAGTGCTTGTGGGGAGACCAGCAGGCGGAGGGGGCGGTCTGGGGAAGAGCTGCCCCGATTCAGAGCTTAACACTTGGCAGAGGTGAGGGCGAGGGAAGGGCGAGGAAGTGAGTGCAGGGCAGGAAAGGAAGGCACTGTCTCTGCCCAAGCAGCTACTGGGTTGCAAGAGTGAACTTGTACCATCTCAGAACAGGGCCAGGCCTTATAGGGCTGCCAAAAATGTGTACCTAAATGATGTTACTGTTATAATTGTTGCTCCCCTGGCCTGTTTCCTCACTTTCCCACAGGTGTCAACACCTCCTCTGCCTCCACCTGGGTCAGGGTGGGCGTGGGGGGATGATGCCTTCCCGGGGAGGTGGGGCGGCCACCTCACAGTGGCCTCCAGGATGCCACTGGCGTCTACTGAGGGCTCAGAGCACAGGCAGGCTCCCCCTCGAAAAAACCTGTCTCCGATCACAACTTGGGTTTATTCACGTCCCGTACACCCTCTCTGTCTCTGTCTCTGTGTCTCAGCTCAAATTCCCAGGGCCCATCAATCCATTTGGGATTCCCCTAGTAAACTAGTCTTGTGCAGGCGCGGTAATAGGTACACCTGGAACTCAATTTAAGTTCAACACCGGCACTAAGTCCATTCATTCTGTAGCCATCCACTCATTTAACAAATATTTCTGGAGGCCCATCACCAGCCAGATGCTGTGCTGGAGGTAGGCTTGCAAAAATAGAGAAAGACGGTGCCCACCTCCTGGCACTGGGAGATGAGCAGGGGTGTAGATAACGACCACCCACGCTGTTGGGCAGAATCACCCAAAGGGTGCGAGAGACGGCACCCTGCCAGATTCTGATGCTGGGGCGGAGGAGGGGCCCGGGGCAGCTGCATTTTTTAAAAGTACTTCCCATGATTCTCATTATTATTCCCCCAAGGATCAAGAATTCCAAACAGAGCTAACACTGGGAAGGGAAGGAAGCTGAGAGCACCCAGCACAGGGCAGGTAAGACTGTCCTGGTGAACCGGCTGAGAGGTGGGCGCTGAAAGAGGGAACAGCATGTGCAAAGGCCCTGTGGGGAAAGTCGGAGGCCAGTGTGGCTGGACTGCAGGAGGATGGAGGAGCTGGAGAGGTGCAGCAGGTGCCCCAGGGGCGCCGGGGAGCTCTGGGAAGGTTTTGTGCAAGAGGAACTGACACGCTTGATGCTTGAAGGACTTTTCTTCCAGATGATATGCGCGCTGAGCTCAACAGCCAGACTTGCAAAATCTGGCTTCGCTCATCCTGTGGGGCCTTGCAGAGGGCGGACCGGGAGCCAACGAAGCCTGCAGGCCAGCCTTGGCAGACAGAAAGCTTTAGACTCGGTTTTTGCTCCCACCTTTGGAGCCCACCTCTAGGGGCGGAAGTTGGGGGAGAAGCTCTGGAGAGATAAATTTGTTTTCCAGTCCCACTGCCAAGATCCACCCCTGGTTCCCTGCCCCTTAGAAGCCAGTGCCAGGGCCAGGCCCCATTCCACCGACCTACTCTGCCCCCGGGGGTCACCCGCCAAGATGCAAACAGGGCGCAAGGGGAAGGAACACAGAAGAGCAGACACTCAGCTCTGCGGGGCATGCTCCTTCTCAACTGCGTACCTGCCTTACTGAGCCCCTCCCCCCACACCCTCCACCCTGCAGTGTGGCTGGCAGCCAGGAGCTGGGGGGTCCGCTGCCCCTCGCCAGTCCTGCAGAAGCTGTTGGGTGGAAGGAGGCAGCTGGGGAAGTTGGGCAATGCCCACAGGGAGTGGGCTGCCAAGGGCAGTTGGCACGTTGCAGGCCTGTACCTGCTGTCCATTCAGGGACTTGGGGGGGGGGGCGTGGTGCGGCTCCTGGGGCGGGGCCACAGATTGGGCCTTATTTACATACAACCATGAGTGGGGGGGGGTGGGCAAACCTCTGCCTTAATTCAAGTCCCAGGCTACTGAAGAGAGTTGCACAGTCACCCAGAGCTTGAGCTGGAGAGTCCAGATTTAAAGCCAGGCAAAGGGGTTTTGGACTCCCTCGCCGTGAGTGCTTTTAACCCTCATGTTGACTCACAAAGAAGGTGAAAGACTCCTCCTCACCTGTAGGGAAAGGGGAAGCCTGGTGACAGGAGACAGAAGCCCAGGGCACCTGGGCAGGGAACTGGAGGCAGGGCAGGGACCAGGTGAGGCAAGCCAGGAGCAAAGTGTCAGGAGGCCCTTGGTTCCTGAGCATGCGGACCCCGTCCTGGCAGGTCCCTGAGCTCCAGGGCCTCCTTACACTTATGTGTACACATTGATTCATACCATAAAATGTCAAGATACTGTCCCAAGTTTTCCATCAACATGTTTTCTTGTATCTAGTGGAAATGTTCCAGAGTCCACACATTTACTTAGGAAAATGAGGCTGGAGGGAAGAAGTGGCCAAAACTGATTCTCCTTTTCTCACTTTTTAAAAGCTGAGATGAAATTCACATAACCTGAAATTCCCCGAAGTGCACAATCCCGAGGCATTTAGTACATTCACTGTATTGGGCACCGATCACGTCTGCTAGTTCCAAAACTTTTCCATTGGCTCCAAAGGAGGCCTGTACCCTCCAAGCCCTCAATCCTCACCCTCCACCTCCCCAGGTAGGGAAGACTGAGGCAAACCAAACCATCTTGCTTCCCTGCCTCCTTCTCAGTTCCCCATCAGGATGACCACTTATCAGGACAGGAGGCCACACACTGGCCAGTTCTCTGACTCATATCCTGGGCTGATGGGTCTCTCTCTTCTGAGTCTGCCCGGGGCGACACTCTCTCTCCCCTCCCCCACTGCCAGACTCAAATCCACAATGCCTGTGGTGGAAAGTGGGGGGCGGGGAGGGGAGCCAGGCCAGCAGCCTCCTGGATGTCCCCAGCTCAGGCTGTCCTGGGCTCTGCTCCTCATGGGTGCCCACAGCCGTGCCTGCCCCCAGAGGAGCGCCAGGAATCCCAAGCAGCATAGCTGGGTAGGGAGGAGGGAAGGAGCAGCTGTCTCTGGGACACTGAATTCCTTCCTCCCAAGGAGCCTGTCTGCAGTCACATGGGACCCGAGAAGGTGCAGCGAGAGGCTTCAAGTCCAACCCCCAGCCCAATACGAGATCAAGAATGTTCTGTGTGTTTTTAGGGGAGGAATAGAAGGACTTCACATAGTTCCTTAGGAATTTTAATTGCGTGCTTTGAACCTGCCTCCCATTCCTGCCCCTCCGCCCTCAGCCTTCGTGAGGGGACACTTGTCAGGAGGGCCCCGGGAACGACAGGCACAAACAGCCAGGACTTTGTATGATGGTGACGCATTGACATTTCTGGGCAAGGACAACAATGCAGCCGCCTCCCTCCCAGGGCCTCGCTGCCTGATGCTGGGGCAGGGGTGTGTGTGTGCACGTGTGTGTGTGTGTGTGTGTGTGTGTATGTGTGTGTGTGTGTGTGTGTGTGTGTAGGGGTGGGGAGTGCCAGTGGGGAGTCACTTGGGAGCCAGTGCCAGCTAATCCTGTGTCCCTGTGGGCGAGCGACCTAGCTGCTCTGTGCCTCAGTTTCCTCTTCTGTAAAATGGGGACAGAAACTGTAGCAACTCCAAAGGATGAGTGTGGGATTACTTGGGATATAGGGTCAAGTACCCAGCATCTCATAAGCATGCAGAAGGTGATTTCCAAGTCTTATTTTTTTTTGCTATATATCAGCAGAGGAGGAGAAACACTCTTCCCCCAGCACAGATGCTGGGCAGGGAAGGCGGGGGGTGGGGTGAGGTGGGGGGGGCATTCTGTTCCTGTGGGGCTGGCCTTTGCCCAAGGCCTTGCCAGACCCATCCTGGCCTCTTGGGTCCTCTCGGCATAGCTGTCCTTCAGTTTGGGAGGCTGTGGTCAGTAATTCACCCTGGCATCCCACAACAGGGCTTAAGCCCTGTCTCAGCCATTTACTCTCTGTGTGACTGTGGACAAGTTTCTTAACCTTTCTGTGCCTCTATTTCCACGTCCATAAAATGACGTGTCACTAGAACCCATGTTCCCGGGTTGAGGGATGATTACATGGGACAGCGCTTTGACAAACTGGCTGGCGCAGAGCAGTACTCCATACATGTGAGCTGCTTTTGAAAAAATAGTACTGAATACCCTTCGTGTGTAGGGTTTACTTAGCCTTAACAGTCACCGGTAAAAGGGTATTTGGGCAACAACAATGGAAGAGACTTATTGGACCCATTTTTTGGATGAGAAAACAGAGGCAGAAAACAGAATGGTCAAGCAGTTCTCTCAAGAGCAGCACAGCTAACGGAGAGTGGAGTCCACGTTAGAATCCCGACCCACCCTGAAAGCCCACCTTTTAACCACAACATTATTAACCACTGCCTCTTTTACAGATGATTAAGAGGCTTCCTTCCACCTGTGACATAGAGTCCTTGTTTTCAGGATTTGTTGAGAAAACTCTTCAACAGTAGAAGGCGGGTACCAATTCAATAATGTATTGGTCGAACACAGTAGCATCCGCCAACACTGAAATAGTTGTTTAAACACTGTTGGGGACACGTTATGTATCTTTTCTGCCTGTGTCTTGATGCTCACATGGGCTCAAGGAGCCGCTGCTAACTAAGCTCCTGGCCTCCCCAGGGATCCTCAAGGAGGGCACGCTGGGCACGGAGGACGGGCGAGGATGGGATCACCCGCGATTCGTGGGCGGGGCCAGACTGGCTTGTGGAGTGCTGGATTCTACTAAAACCACAAGGACAGGGACCGTGGGTCACTCAACAGTAAAGAGGAACAGCTACAGATGCTCACAACATGGACAAATCTCAAAACAATTATGCAGAGTACAAAACAAGCAAAGAAAAAAAAAAGGCGGGGGGGGAGAGGGAGAGTACACAGTGTACGATTCGATTTGCACAAAGTCCTAGAACCCACAGTCATTCTCCAGTGATAGAAAAAAATCAGTAATCAGTCAGTTGAGGGGGGTTATGACCAAGGTGGGGGGGGGCACAGGAAACTTGTCAGGGTGATGGGCTTGTTCCCTATCTTGGCCATGGCTACGGTTTCTTGGGTAAATAGATATGTTAAAACTGATCATGTTGGGGCATGTGCCTGGCTCAGGTCTTGGTCTCAGGGTTGGCGGATGGAGGCCCTGCCTGCCCCCATGTGGCTCTGCACTCAGCAGTGACGCTGCTTCTCCCTCTCCTTCTGCCCTCCCCATGCTTGTGCGCGCTCTCTCTCTCAAATAAATAAAATCTTTAAAAAAAAAAAAAAGTGATCATGTCATCTTCCTTAAATACAGGCAGTCTGTAACTGGCCACAGAATTCACTGGGTCTGGGGAAGACCACACAGGGAAGTCCCCTGGGGGAATGCAGGGGTGAAGGGCGGAGGGTGGGATCCAAACACACCAGGGGAGGGGCCTGGGTTGGAGCAGGAGTTGGGGGTGCTGCCCAGGCAGGCAGAGCAAAGGGCAGGTGATCCCATGGAGGAGTGGAGGAGGCAGAGCAGGGTTGCAGGGAACAGGAGTAAACGTATGCCTTGCAAATTCACTTTTTCAAGCAATGAGCATACACTCGAAGCGCATTTTTAAAAATCTCACTTGGCGCCTCAGTGAAAAACACTCCTGTTTCCCCCAGGGATGCTGATGGACGACCGTGGCGCGGGGTACCGTAAAGGCAGGACTGGGCCTGGGCATAGTCCCTGCTGGGGCTGCGGGGCCTGGCATGGGTGCTGGCCTGTGCCAGGCGCTTGGGGACTATGTCACAGGAAGGTATGAATGAATGAATGAATGAACGAACGGATAAACAGAGACAGCCTCGTATCAGGCAGCCCATGCACACATCCTAACTCACAGGCACCTTCATTCCCAGACCAGACAGCAACTCCTGCACCCTTGAAGGTCACCCTCAGCACAGAACCGGTGTGACCCCTCAGCTTTCCTAATGGGACAGAGTGTGGACTGAGACCCTCAGCAGGGTTTCCAGGAGCAGGCCTAGAAGATCAGGAGAGAACGGAGAGGACGGGCTCCCCCTCTAACTTGCAACGTGACAGTGAGCAAATTACAGTGCCTCTCTGGATGGGGCTTTCTCTTCTCAAAAATGGGGAGTAGCCTTCCTGAGGCTCCCACCAGCTCCATCCATTCAGGCAAGCAACTTCCTGTGACTCCAAAGCTTAAAACCGGAAAGGGGCCTTCGGGATCACCTTTGTTAACCCGAAAATGAAAAATCCCCAGGACTTTTGCATACTCCAGGGCATTACTATTGAGGTTTTACTACACTTTTCCTGGACTCAGTTTTGTGGAATGACTGAAGCAGGACTGGGAAAGAGTTCAAGGTCGGAAGTGTCCTGGCCTCCTACAGCTCCAGCCTGTACATCTTAGACCCAGAGCTCCTCCTTTTAACGCATCCCAGCTGGGAAGTAGACTGCATGGAGAGTCGCTTTGGGTGTCTGCTACAATAACAACTGATAAACAGTGCACACAGTGGGGAAGCAGGGTGTCACACGAAGTCAATAGGACAGGAGCCAGGCACCTTGGTCCCTAAGCCAATTGCCTTCCTCTGCAGTCCTGTGACCCATCCTTGAGGTCCCTTGTCTTTCTCTAGCCCCTGAGCCTCAGTTTTGTAGGCTGACTCAAAGGGTTTTTCAGGGAGCCTCAACAATGTAGAGTGATAAAACAGCTGCCCAAGTGGTCAGCGGGTGAGATGTGGTGGTGAAGCAGGACTGGTGTGCACAATAGGGCGTAGTGGGGACTGTGGCAAAATCAATGCTCTCAGCACAGTGTATCAGCTACATGGGGGGGGGTGGGGTAAGCCTCTCTTTAAGAGAAGCCAAAAACAAAAGACATTGTAATACGGAATTTGTTATTTAAATGCTGGTAATGAATTCAATATATTTTTGAAGGCTTTCAACCAATTGAGACTTAGGTCTCAGGCCCATTAGCCTTATCCACTCCTATATCTTTAATCCTGAGTCCTTTCCTTGTGGCTTCTCAGTTTGTCTCCAAAGTCTGCTGGATTTCCAGCACATGCCTGGTCTTCTGAAAAATGCTAAAATGCTGGGTTAGGCCATGGAGGCAGGAAAAGGCTAGAAGTGTGAGCACATGCTTGCGTGTGTGCATGCACGTGTGTGTGCACGCGCACACACACACACTCACACACACACCTTGTTCAGGGAGTGGTGCATCCCCTGGATCCAGCTGGGCAGTGTCCCTTCTGAGCAGACAGGGAAAGCAAGTCAACTGGGAGATCCTCCAAGCTCTCCCAATTTGTTCTGAGGCCTGGCAGGGAGCCAGCACTCATCTGTGGGACTTCCTGCCTGGAAGTGGGGAGACACCCTGTGCAGCTGGTCAGCATGCCAGTTTCTGAGAGGCACTCTGCAATCTCACATCACTGGCCTCTTGGGTTGTAAACAGCAGAAGGATTGGAAAGCTAACCTTCTGCACATCTAAATACAACTACCTTCCTCTTTTTCTCTTTAAAGTTGGAAACAACCTACTGGTCTGAGATGGGTGTATATATGTATTTGTATATGCTGATTTGGGCATTTATCACCTGCTGCTCAGTATTGTACTTATGGGACACCCTCTGTGTTCAGAGATTGAGAGTACAGAGGTGACCAAAATCTCAGGGCATTCCCATTCCCTCCACTTCACCTCCTGCCCCCATCACTTCTGACAGTTCACCCAAAGCCTCCTGGGCACCAAACCCGGTAGTCCTTCTTTATCTCTTACTACAAAATTTTCTTACCAGTGAGCACACACAGCATTTCTCATCATTAGGGAAACACAGATCCAAACCACAGTGAGATATGACCTCACACCCATGAGGACTGCTACTATCAAAAGCCCAGAAGACAGCAATTGTTAACCAGGATTTGGGAAATGGGAACCCTTGAGAGGAACGGCATGCTGGTTGCTCAAAAGATTAAAAACAGAATTACCATAGGGCCTAGCAATTACTCTTCTGGGTATATACTGCAAAGCACCAAAAGCAGGGTCTCCGAGAGAGGTGTACACCCATGTTCATTGTGGCATCATCCCAGCAGTGAAAAACATGGGAGCAAGCCGAGTATCCAATGACAGAGGAATGCAGAAGCAAAATATAGTAGACCCATACAGTGGATTACCGTTCAGCCTTAAAAACTAAGGAAGTTTTGACAGATGGCTACAACACCCTTGACCCTGGAGGACATGATATTAAGAGAAATAAGCCGTCAAAAAAGACAAATACTGTAGGATTTCACATGTATGGTGTAGACTGGTCAAAATCATAGAGGCAGAAAGGAGAGGGGGGCAGTCAGTGGGGGGAGCGGCGAGTTAGTGTGTAATGGGCATAGAGGTTCAGGTCTATAAAATGGAAACAGTTTTAGAGAGAGGTGGGGATAAAGGCTGCACAGTGTCCAACACCCTCAGACTGTACATTTAAAAGTGGCTGTGATGGTCAGTGTTATGTTATGTGGATTTTATTGCAATGAGAGGGTTAAAAAAAATTCTTTTTTTTTTTTTTTAAAGATTTTATGTATTTATTTGACAGAGAGAAACACAGCTAGAGAGGGAACACAAGCAGGGGGAGTGAGAGAGGGAGAAGCAGGCTTCTGGCTGAGCAAGAAGCCTGACTCGAGGCTCAATCCCAGGACCCCAGGATCACAACTTGAGCAGAAGGCAGACGCTTAATCAACTGAGCCACTCAGGCACCCCCCGCCCCAAATTTTTTTGAGTATAGCTGATGCACATTACCAGACCTTGGTTTCTAAATATTATTCTCAAACCCCCCCCCCCAAAAAAAACCCAACAATGAAAACAAACACAAAAACCAAACCAGGGCTCCTTGGAGAAATGGCTGATTCTAGGGATGGAGCAAGGAAGAAAAATCAAGAGGAGCCTGGAGCATCTTGGAGGGTTGGAAAGTAAGGAACTGTTCAAAAGATGGAAGAGTGGGGATGTGTCAAAGGGTCACAGGAACTAACCTGAAAGACAGTTCCAATGGCCAAAGCTACGACGATTGGAGGGACAGAGTAAATAACGTAGTATTAGATTATAACTCAAAGCCTAAAATAAACACCCATGAGTGCAGGAATACAAATCAATGATAGAATAAATAAGGGTTAAGAGACATACTTAGGGAAGAACTACAAATAATATATGTAAATATTCTCCCTCCAAGATGGGAGACTTACTCCCCCGGCCCTGGAGCGTGGGCTAGATCAGTGACTTCTAGAGCATGGAAAGGAAAAGGCAGGAACATATGGTGGAGAAAGCCTGGCAGACACCATCTTCCCCAGGGATGGTCACCAACACCAGGGTCAACGTCCACCATGGGGATGTCACCAACGCCCTCCTATGAGGGGATGAGAAGGGCTCTTCACCTCATGGTCTTCCCCCCAAACCTGTAACCCAGACTAATCATCAGAAAAACATCAGAGAAACCCCAATTCAGAGACATTTGATGAGCCCCTTCGAATCCCTACAAAGATGGACTCTTCAAAACCGTCAGGGTGACGAAAAACAGGGACCACCTGAGAAACTGTCACAGAGAGGGAATTAACCACTAAAGGCAATTTGCTACCCTGGGTCAGATCTTAGGGCACAAGGCAGCTGAGCCATGGAAATAAACTCCGGAATTTGTTACCATTATCGCAATGATGTTTGTATCTTAGTTTTGACAAAAAGCACCGTAAGGGCCCTTAGGAAAGATGCCTACATCAGGACGAGGCAGGCGAAGGGTGCACGGGAACTGCTTGCATCCTCTTTGCGACTTTTCTATAAATCCCAAACTATTGCAAAATAAAGTCTATTTATAAAAGCACTTCCTCCCGATTAATAAAGGAACACATGTTCACTGCAGATAATTCGTCCTATAAACAGCGCTTGCTTACCATCGGCTGTGAGTATGCCAGCATGCTTCAATACAATCTTTCTTCCTGTGCGCTTCTGACGCAATCAAGGACCGGTTAACATCAGTTTTGTCCTCTGGGCTTTCAGCCTTAGGAGCACATTCCCTCAGAGTTCAAGCATTTGGCACCGGTCTCGCGGCTGCTCAGTATTCCAGAACTCAGCTGTGCCGTGCTTTGCTTAGCTTCTCTCCCTGCTGCTGGACACGGTGTTCACAGGTCGCTTAGGATAAATAAACTCCGACTCGCACAGCTGGGTCTGCCTTTGGGATGGTTTCCTAAAGAGAGTCTGGAGAAGACATTCCTAAGTGGAAGAGCGTGGATACTTTTAAGGCTCTTGACGCATGTTGCCAATTTGCTTTCCCAAGCAATGCGCTCGTGGGTGTCCCGGCCAGCGGGATATTTAGTATACCTGCTTCTAAAGGGTTTTTTTTTTAATTATTATTATTCAGAACATCCCCACATTTGCATCTCTGACTGGGATCCCCTGGACACTGCTTCCCTTAGACTCTGCCCACCCCACTCTGTGCTCTCTGGGCCTCGCTGTCCTCTGCCTGCACTCCACAGCGTCTCTCTCTCTCTCTCTCTCTCTCTCTCTCTCTCTCTCTCAGGATCTCCCTGTGCCAGCCCATCTCTCCCTGAAACTTCGGGTATCTCCCCGGCTCCCAAGCACAGCCTTGTGAGCTCCCCCCTTGAGCTCCAACACCACATTCCCGCTTGCCTTTCAGATATTTACACCAGGACACCCCTTGGGCAATGATTTCGACTCCTGGTATAAAAAGATAGTTGTGACTTCTCCCTGATTCTGCCATCCCCTCACGCCGGGGAGAGCCTCTCTCAATCCAATCCTGACATCTGATTGCCTCCTACAAGCCACACTCTCAGGATTGTGGCTTCAGCCCCATGAACACGTGTCTCCTGCACCTGTCGGTCCTTTGCCTTAAATCCTAACAGATGGGTTCTCCACCCCACTCCCTCCCTCCAACTTCTCTCTCCTCCTGACTCCTCTGCATGGAGGTATTATTTCTAAAACACCAATCTGGTCATTTTACATCCCCACGTTAAATATCCTATGGACTCCCCTCCCCTGCTGCCTGCAGATGTGCCTAGATTCCTGCATTCAAGGCCTAAAACAGGATTAAAACTCATTCGTAGAAAAACTGATCCTCTGTCCTCTTTCAAGCAAGCTTACCTCAAGGGCAGTCTCTGCTGGGACGCTGGACAGTAGGTCGTCTTTAATCCCTCTGTAGGGCTAGTTGATCTTCCTTCTGAACAGGAGAGAAGCCTTCAGCCAACATCACCTTGGCACACAATACTTCCTAACCAGACATCATTAGCTGTATTTTGCTTTGTTCAGCCCTGGGCATAAGACAGAGGCCTTCAGTCATGCTACAAATTTGCCTTTGTAATAAATCTAAATTGTTTTTAAGTGCAACAGCCCACAAGATGGTGTGAATAACATTACGCGTGGTGGTTGATTACAGTCAAGGTGTTACTACTACTCCCAGTGGGGGGTCCCTGGACTATGAGCAGCATCTGGGAGCTTGTCAGAATTTCAGACCCTGAGGGCTCGCTCACCCCCCGCCCGCCGGCAGCCCTCCGCATTCAGGATCCCCGTTTGCTCCGCGCATGTGCAGTAAGCTCAGGGAAATAACATGAAAAATGAAGACTGGGAAACACCGGCCTCAGGACAAAAGGTTGAAATTATTTCAAGATGATTCACACGCCTCTCTAAGAGTTTCTGCATCCGGGACCCTAGCTTCCTGCCTTTATTCAGGCCGCTCCTCTCACCAAAAAACCCACCTTCTTCTGCCTCCACCTCCTTATCTTTCATGACCCACATCCAAGAGCACTGTTCTTTCTCTGGTTTAATTGAGGTGAATTTCACGTGACATAAAATTGACCACGTAAAGTGCGCAATTCTGCGATATTTTGCTGAGCGTCCTTCCCCACCCCACTCGCCTGGGGGTCCAGCCGTCTGCTGTTCCCGGGATTTGCCCCTTCTGGGCATTGCATATAAAGGGGAATCACACGGGTATGGGGCCTTTTGTGTTTGGTTTCATTTAGTGTGATGTCTTCAAGGCTCATCCGTGTTGAAGCAGGTGTTTCTTTTATGCGGAATAAAATTCCACTGCATGGACAGGCTGTGTCTTGTTTTTCATCCATTGATGGACATTTGGGTTGTTTTCCCTTTTTAACTATTGTGCTTACTGGCATACTGTTATGAATGTCCATATATCTTTTTTTTTTCTTTGAGTATCTGTTTTGAACGCTCCTGGTTAGACACCTAGGAGTACAAGTGCTGGGTCATGAAGAGTTCTACATTTATTGTTCTCAAGCAATGTCACATCATCATAGAGCGTTTCCTCGACCCTCCCCTGCCTCCTCCTGCCCCACCCACAGAACTGATTTTGTCTCCTTTTCCTCCCACAGCAATTATAAGAAATACCCCCGTGTAGCCACGTCCAGGATCCAAATCCAGGACTCATGACTCCAAATCCTACCTTTGTGCTCCTGCCCCACACAGCGGGACAGTCGCCTCCGCCTGGGACTGACCTCATTTCACAGATGAGGGTGCTCAGGTTGGGGGCCTGCCCAAGGCCACACAGCTCCTCGGATCACAGCTGGGCTCCGGACTCTCCGCTCCAGCGTCCGATCTTTGGATCCCGTGCTCTATACTGTGCTCCTAAATGGACAAACAGGTTTCAAAACCGTGTCCTCTTCCATTTCCTGGGTATACCGAGGACCTCGAATGCTGCGTCCCCGAGAAACTGGTGTATCTCCCCCCCAGGATCTGTCCCAAGGCCAGGTCTGCAAGGAATGAGCTCCGGGATCTTTGCTTTGGGCACGTTTATTTTGGCTCTTAATATACATATTTATAGAATTTGTGGGTGTGGTTTTTTTCCATGATAGGAGGAAAGGGAGAAAATGACACTTTATTTTGTTTTCCTGCTTTTTCCATTTTTATGCCGCACACGCAACGGGCACGGGCCTGGACGCCAGGGGGCGGCAGCGGCAGCTCAGCAGTAGCCCACCAGGCGCGGCGTGCTGGGGAAGGTCTTGCGCATGCTCATACACTTCTCCTTGTCGATGCACAGCGTGTTGGCCTTAATGGCCAGCTCGTGCTCCAGCCGGCACTTGGTCATTACCAGCAACTGCAGCGTGTTCTGCGTCTCCCGCAGTCTCAGCTTGAGGGTCTGCAAGGTGTCGTCAATGGTGAACACCTCATTCACGAGCCTGCAGCCAGAGCAGAAGAGAAGGCGCGGTTCACCGAGGGGTCAGCACCGACGCACCTACAAGGTGCCGAGAACTGAGCCAGGCACCGGGGACCATGGTGAGCGAGACAGGGAAGCCTCAGCTGTGGAAAAAGGCAGAGGTAAAGCAGGTAGACGGGGGAGCGGCGAGGGTGATGAGCACAAAGGAAGAAACGGGATGTTTAGGGAAACAAGGGTGGGTCCTCAGTAAGTTAAATGTAGACTTAACCATGTGACCCAGCAATTCCGCTCCTAGGTATCTACCCATGAGAACTGCAAACAGATACTCAAATTCCTGTTACAGCAGGCCTAGGGAATGACTACCTCCAGTGATCTATGATGGCAGCTCAGTGGTGGGGCTCTGCCTGGCGCCCAGCCTCTGGGCTCAGACTATTGGAAGGTCTTGAGTTAGATGTCAGGGTAGGCTTCCCCATGGCAGGCCTGGGCTAGAGAGAGGTCACAGAGCAGCCTGGAACCTCTCAGCTCCTTGGGGCTCTAGCCCAGCACTGTCCAACAGAACTTTCCACAGCCATAGAAATGTTCCGCACCTTCCAATACGGCAGCCTCTGACCGCCTCCTTGAAATGTGGTTTGTGGAC
Organism: Spilogale gracilis; assembly: GCA_004023965.1. Taxonomy (NCBI): domain Eukaryota; kingdom Metazoa; phylum Chordata; class Mammalia; order Carnivora; family Mephitidae; genus Spilogale; species Spilogale gracilis. The sequence goes on from PITA01008783.1 coordinate 64,818, forward strand.
CTAAGGAGCTGACTTTTAACATTTGTTTCTGTTAATCAATTTAAATGTAAATTTACATAGGTCTTCATTCCCAGGAATGGGTGTGGATGAGACCTGAATCATGAGAGAGGGGCAGAGGGGGAAGGGTTACTGTAGAAGAAATAGGAAAGGCCCAGTGGTGGTAAAGGAAGGATGCTGGGGTGAGGAAGGTAATGAATAGATGTAGCAGTTCAGTTGCTGGAGAAGGCAGATGGCTTGAGTCCTCTTATCTGCTCGGTTCCCAACGCATTCATGCACATACACACACATACACACACACACATGGAGACACACGTGCACACTGCCTGGGGCCCCTGAGCCAAACATGGCCCATCCATGCTCCCTGTCTACCCGCTTCAGTGGCACAGCTGGCAGACCAGGAGGTAGGGGGCTCGTCCTACAGTAGTAGTGGTAGACTAGTAGATTTGTCCTAGAGTAGTAGGTTCTCCAGGACAAATCTGGTCCCCAAAAGCCCTGTTCTATGTAAGTCCCCTGGGATGGGCTATCAGAGAGCCCTGGGACCAAGAGGGTGCTGGAACCAAACCTGAGCATCTGAGAATTAGAGATGGGTGCACAAGGGATCTTCAGAGCAACCCTCAGCAGGGACCTAGATCCCCTTCTAACCTTGCTCGGTTGGGACCCTGGACACTGCCCTCACTTCCAGGGGTGAAAAACTTCCAGACCAGGAGCAGACCAAGGAGCAGTTAGCCAGGCCTCCAAGTTCAAAGCCTGGGGTCACTTTCCCTGCCCACTCCCTGCCAACACACACCCCCAGTTTCCCGAATGCTTCTCTGGTAGTAAGGAGCTATGCAAGCACTGCACAGCGTCACCTGGAGCCATCCAGCAGCTTCTCTGAGAACACTCTTCCTCCCTCTCTTTACTTCTCTGCCTGTCTTCACATCACACGCACCCAGCTCAGGACAAGGACGCGCCACTGAGTCGGGGGGCATTTGTTGGACTGCAGTAGAGAGCTGGTATAGTGCCCCCGGCATGGCGGGCTCACACAACCAAGAGGCCAGTTATACAAAGTCCCATATCTGATGGCCTGTTCCTCTTTGCCTGGCCCTCATCCCACCCCAAACCCCAACCCCAAGCTCACAAACCCCGGCTCTGGGGCTCCATGACTTTTCACCCCCTCTCCAGTGAGGGGGACCTTTGTCCATGGGAGTAGCCCCTCCTTCACAAAGCAGGATGGGTGGGATGAAACTCTCGCAGCATTCATGAAGAACTTTCCAAGACAGAGAGTGAGACCAAGGGGGATGGAGGCTGGTGCCTCTCCCCTGGGTGGGCAGGGGGTCAGGGAAGCAACCCTGGGCCGCAGGCCATGTCTCTGGCCTGGGATCCTCCCTCTTCTTAGCTTTCCAAGGGAAAGTTGGGAGGGTTCCCAGAGCACAAGGTGGGGGAGGTTATGGAGGGAACCCCAGAACTCCACACCCCTGCTGGGTGTCCTGCCGATTGGTAGTGGTGAGGGAGCAGTCCATTTTTCAGACCTAGGTTTCCAGGGGGCGCTGGAGACCCACCCGTCCCTGTCCTGGTCTCCCCCACTCACTTGAACTGTGGGATATCCCTGCACAGCTCCACGTTAGGGCGCTGGGTTCGGCACTCCAGCCTCGTCTGCGCCACCTTCAGTGGGCACTCCTTGGCCATGATGGATCTTTCCAGAAGCATGATGGTATTCTCCGCCTGGAAGATCTCCTGCAGCGTCTGTGGGGAACATGCGGGGTGTGCCATGGAAGCAACCAGCTCCGGGTGGGTGCTTAAATGACTCCTTCTCCAACCTGCAGCACCCACGGCACTGGGCTGCACTCTTCCTAAGACAACCCTGGGAAAGCAGCTTGAGGACCCTGTGAACACGAGGGAGGGGCAGGTGCCAAGGCTGGGTGCCTTTCCAATCCCTAGCATCCACGGGAATTAGCCATTGAGTGTTCAGGGGGAGGGATGGAGGGAGAGGGAGAAAGTATTTCCCGCGATATAAGGCCATACAATTGATGGGAGTAGAGATCCCAGGAAGGGGCAGGAGAGAGCCTGCGGGGGACCGGGAATGTACTATATCTTGATCGGTGTGGAGGCTCCCTAGGTGTAAACACAGGCAGAAAATCTTTATCCAAATTCATCAAGCTGTACGCTTTACCATAAGAGTGTTATACTTCGATAGAAAATAAAGCTAAAATCAGAAAAAAGGTCATCACAAGAAAAGACTGGCAAAATGGTGACATTCACGGTGAGTCCATGGGGGTCTTTTCTAGGATTCTTTCTACTTCTGCGTGTTTGAAGTTTTCCATAATAAAGAAATGAAAGCATGAGAGGATGAACGAAGACCAGCCACACTGGGGCAGTCCAGGACCAGAAGGAACCCGATGCTGCACCTGGCCGCCCATGAACATATCCATTCCCCTTCCTACCAGTTTTCATGGTGCTGCTCTCCTTCCAGAAGACTCTTCGTGGATGGACTGCTCTAACACACCTTCCAGACTTGGCAGGACCCAATGCCGGGGTCATATGTGCTCCCTTCCTGACAAGCCTGGACATGGTACCCTCCCACTCCGACTTCCAACATCCTTCCTTCTGCTAGCTGACTGTCCGTCCCCCTCACTAGCACATGCACGCCAAGAAGTTGGGGGTCTTGTTTTGTCCATGCGGCCCCCCACCGCCAGGAATGGTGCTTGGCGCAGACCGAGGGCTGCCGGGTAAAGCACAAGACATCCAGTTTAATGTGAATTTCAGATCGACAACAAGGCATCATTTACGTCCATGTGTCGGCTGCTGCACGTGATACACTTACACTAACAAAACGATTTGCTGTTGCTCTGAAATTCAAGTTTAACTGGGCATCCTGCATTTTTATTTCCTAAATCTACCAACTCTACTCATGGAAGGAACTCAATAAACAGTCTTTGAATGAATGAATGAATCAATCAATCAATCAATGAATCAATGAATCAATCACAGTGGGATCTGGAGGTCCAGATGTTTGCTAGCTTCCCCATGGTCCTTATCCACACTGAAGCTTAGGAATTGTGTGCCCAAAACTTTATACGGTTGGGTCCATCTCAAGTTTTGATATCAGGTAAAATCACTTATACAAGAAAATGCCAGAGCTCCCAAATGGGGCAGGGATTGCAAGTATGAGACCCAGCCCCCACAATCCAGAACATTACATTCATGTTTTTCATATATTCTTGGGCTAAGAAATATTCACCAATCATAACAGGTACTGGGATGACTATTTTTTAGCTGGGTTGAGCCCATATAATAGGGGCACCAAGAAATTGCTTTAAAAACCTGGCTTCCCTTCTCCTTCTGACCTTCTCCCCTCTCATGCTCTCTCTCACTCTCTCTCTTTCAGATAAATGAAATCTTGAGGGAACGCCTGGGTGGCTCAGTTGGTTAAGCCACTGCCTTCAGCTCAGGTCATGATCCTGGAGACCCGGGATGGAGCCCCACATCTGGCTCCCAGCTCCGTGGGGAGTCTGCTTCTCCCTCTGACCTTCTCCCCTCTCATGCTCTCTCTCTCATGCTCTCTCACTCACTCACTCTCTCTAATAAATAAAATCTTAAAAAAAAAAAAACTTAAAAAACCAAAACAAAACAAAAAACCTGGCTTCCCTTTTAGCTTAGGAAAAAAGTCTAGCAAGAGAGCATTTTGCTATTTCAAGGTAACAACAGGATGCCCTTTCCCTACTGGGGTTGAGATGGGCTATGGGAGGGGGGAGGGGGACAGCTCCCCCTGACTCCCCATGGCGGGGAAAGGCTGGCCCCCTCAGCTGGTCCTCACTGAGCCACCCAGAACCAGAGTGACATCGAGGACCATGTGCTGGTTAAGCATTATCCCAGGAGAATGTTCTGTGCTTGACACATGAGCTTCCATGTAAACACTCCAGTTGGGGCGGTGGGGGGGGGGGGAGCAGATAGCTCTCTTGGAAGTGGGGATTTTCCTTAGAAATGTGCCCTTTTATGTTGGGGGGGAGCTGCCACAGATATGCAAATCTCAGGAAGCACCACCCCAGCCTGGTGCAGAAGAAAAATCAAGATTTCCAAGAGGAAAAATGCTTCTTGGCATCACATTGCCCCATGCAGAAAACAGCCCCTCCCTCTACCATCGATGTGTCTGTGGCCTCTTGGCGGGATGGGGTAAAGAGGACATCACTGAGGGTTCGGCTGCTGGTGGGACCTGCCAGCCCTGCCCCGCCATGAAGGCAGCTCCCAGCATGCTTCTCGCTGCTGCTAAGGGAACTTTGGGAGGCTCCCAGCCAGCGCTCTGAGGCTGTGCTTCTCTTGCTCTCCCCACCTTCCATCCGCTGGTCCCCGGCTCAGGGCTTATAACTTGGGGGCCTGCAACTTGACAAAAGGCCTGTCTCTTGAGTCTAGGGACAGTGCTGACTCTCATTCCGGTGCTCAATCACTTCTTACATCCTCTCATTATTTTACAGTTTCATCGATTCCCGCGATGCCCTTTCCAAATGTTCACAGAGCACCTAAGAGGTGCAGAGCATTCCTAGGAATTGGACGCAGCAGTGACCACAACAGATGGAAAAAATCCCATCCTGGTGGAGTTTAGGTTCTAGTGGAGGGTTCATTCATCCATCTGCTCCTTTGCGCGACAAACATTTATTACGTGCGACACACATGTCTTAGTAAGCGCCGACAAGGGCTTCCTACAACCGCAAGTGCTTTCTTCAGCATCACGGAAGTTCAAGTTCCTGATACCCTCTCTTGGTTAAAAGCAAAAAACAAACAAACAGAAAAACTTATGGGATGTCCTTAGTGTGCAGGACAGTGGTGGGGGCTGGAGCCACGCCAGGGCGGGTTCATCTCTGTTCTTGAGGATCCCTGTCATAAGCACAGCGGAGGGACCGGGACACAGCCCCATGATGGACAGCAGTTCCACGAGAAGTGAAATTCATCAGTTACTTTCCAAGCCTACCAACTGCTGCCAGGAAGGGGTGCCAGGGGTGGAAAAATCCAGAGGCTTCTGTGGGCAACAAGGCTGAAGGTACATTTTAACAGCTTTGCTCTGCTTTCCTTCTGTGTATCCCTCTAGCTACTCTCCAGTTAAAGCAAATGCTGTTGGTTCTCCATCAACACAAGGGCTATAAACACATCGGAAATAATTGTGTTTTTAAGCATTTTTCAGGGACTGGCCTTGCACGGAAGTATAAATACTAACCCAGGTGGCCTGTGGGTATGGTAAAACTGGGAAGTGGCCCTGGGGGTGACTAGATTGGGGAAACCCTGTATCACACTGTCTCCCAGATACAGCAGGTGAGAGAATGGAGGGGCGCCGGGGAGCTGGGCGGGGCCGTCACAGCCCAAACGAGGGTGGGAAGGGGCAGGGGCCCCTGTGGAGCCCCCGCCCCCCTTCCCCTCTGGACTGGCGTCTGGTGGTGCTGGGGGAAGGGGTCTGTGTGCTGGGCTGACTGGTGTTTGTCCCTCCAAGTCACCACCTCCTGTCTCCCGCGGGCATTGCTTGAGCAGACTTGCCTGTGGATTTTCCAGAACGGTAGGGGTTTTCCAGATTTGGGCATTCTAGAACCGACTGATAACTCACACCCAAAGCAGATCTGCCCAGGTGGGTTCCCGCTGCCAAAACTGTTCCCCATAGCCTCGGGTCCAGCCTCTGTCACAGTCAGGATCCTTTTCGTTAAAAGGGAGAAAGAAGCACCCCCCCACACACACACACATACACTCTCTCTCTCTGTCTCTCTGTCTCTCTCTCTCATTCCGCCTTGGGGGCAGCCCCTGCCGCCCACCCCCTATCCTGCTGGCCTGTGCAGCTCCAGGAGCTCCGTAATGCAATGACTCAGCCTCCAAAAGCTTGGAGAATGCGACCTCCGAGGACAGGGAGGCAGAGACCAAGTGGACGGACCAGGGACAGGAGCTGCACACACAGAAGCCTTGATCTTCATGCTCAGGAAGAAGCTAAGGATTTGCTCGGTGCCAACATAGGCTCCAAGGGCTAGCCTGGTCCCTGGACCTCAAAGTCCATTATGTCCCCTGGAAGAAGAGCCCCGAGTCTGAGATGGTGACCCCCCATATCCCAGTACATGCGCTCCTGGGTGTATACTGTTGTATCCCGAGACCGCTAGGAGCATCCGCGTCAAGTACGGTGAGTGCACTGTGGGCAGTGAGCTGGCAATGGGTGCCCTAGACCATGGATAAGGACGAGTACTAGATAGCAAATGGGCACTGCAGAGGACTCTGGGGGGCCACCAGGGCAGAGGGTTATGCGCGGGTAGGACCAAGGCTGGGTCTTTAAAACTATGCAGGGGGAGAAAAGAAGGAAACAGACTGAACGGTATAACACAATCCCTTTTGGAGAAAAGTAAAAATCCCTCACCTACAACAGCCAGATACCTTTAGTAAGAAGACCTCTCAACCAAGACGTCCACATTCAACAATTAGAATGGTCTTCTCTGGGAAAGTCCTCTACAGGAGAAAGGGAGCGAGCGTGAAGTACGGGATAAAAGAAAGGAAGCAAGAAATAAGCAAAGGGCTTTTAACAAACAGGATGTGCCAAGAAGTGAGGAGTATGATAAACTCCTCTCTCTTCACTGGGGTCAAAAAAGGAAAAAGTTCCCACAACCCTACCAGATTTAAGCTTCCTTTTAAAATAACTTTAGTTTCCTTTTTTATCCCCTTAACAGAAGAAAACCAATTAAAGAAAAACATACCATCTGATAGTAAAGGGTATTGCTTCTTCAATTTAGTTGAATGTTAATTTTTTTTTTTTTTTTTTTAAGTAGGCTTCACACCCAGCCTGGAGCCCAATGCAGGGCTTGAACTTATAACCCTGACATTAAGACCTGAGCTGAGGGGCGCCTGGGTGGCTCAGTTGGTTAAGCGACTGCCTTCGGCTCAGGTCATGATCCCAGAGACCCGGGATCAGGTCCCACATCGGGCTCCCTGCTCGGAGGGAAGCCTGCTTCTCCCTCTCTTGCTCCCCCTGCTTGTGTTCCCTCTCTGGCTGTGTTTCTCTCTGTCAAATAAATAAAATCTTTAAAAAAAAAAAAAAAAAGACCTGAGCTGAGATCAAGGGTTGGATGCTCTACTGACTGAGCCACCTGGGTGCCCTGAATTTGGCTGCATGTCAGAATCACCAGGAGGGTTTTAAAAAATACAGATGCCAGGGCCCCTCCCCCAGAGGTTCTGATTTCATGGGTCTGGGTATCGGGAGGTTTCAGGAGCCCCCTGAGTAATTCAAAAGTGCAGCCATGATCAATAATCCCTGGTGCACGTGATACAGGGACACCCCAACATTGAAAGTCTCCAAGGCAAGGAAACGGGTTAATGACCACAGTCAGGGACTTGATGTTGTAAATCAGGGCTGGCTGTCTTAGCAGAAAGCCCCAAGTAAGGTAAAGGGATTAACTCCATCCCCACACTGACTGAGCAGGTAGCAGGTGGCTTTTTTTGAGATGTGCATGCAGGCTTGGGCTTCTAGAAAGGAGTCTGGGAAGGAGTAGCTGCCTCATCACAGGGTTGAATCTGATGCCAACAACTCTGAAAACCTGGTATTCTAACGCCCCAGCCCAGAGCTGTGCCCTCCTCTCACCATGGCCAGAGGGGCAATGAGACCCCAGGGAGGAAGGAAGGCAGGGAGGAAGCTCAGAGCATAGGCAGCCTTCCAAGGTAGGAAGGTCTGGGAAGCTGACTACCCTCCCAGGCTCAGGAACCCTCAGAGTCAAGGCCCCTGTTATATGCATACCTGTGTGTGCATGCGTGTGTATGCATGCATACAAACACAGAGACATGCACAGAATGAGTGTCCCAACGGCCTCCACCTCCTTTTGCAGTCATCCACCCACTCACCCACGCACCTACTCCCAGAGATGATTTATTCACACATCCACATCAAACCCAACATGCTCCTACCACAGGGCCTTTGCACTGTCCCCTCTGCCTGAATGTTCCTTCCTCAGACATCCACATGGCTCACTCTCTCACCTCCTTCTGGCTGTGGCTAGAATGCCCAGAAGGCCTTCTCTGACCATTTCCTTTAAAATTGCCACCCTCAAACTGGCCAGCACTCCCAACTCTCCAAACCCCTTCTTAATTTTCTCTACAGTCCTTATACCAGCTGACATACTATGTACTTTATTCATTAACTTGCTCATCTCTCCCAACCAGAAAGTAAGCTTCAAGGAAGGAAGGAGTTTTGTTTTGCTCACTGCTGAATCCCCAATGCCTATACCAACCAATGCCCTCAACAGAGTAATAATAATAACAATGTCCAACACCTGGAATAGTGCTTGCTGGGTGACAGGTACTTTGTGGGGGGCTTTCGCCGGTGCTCCAACGAACACATGCCCCCACTACGGATTACTACACACCACGGGGTGTTTGGTTAAAACAAGGACAGAGATTGGTGCTCGCCTGCCTGATCTGTCTAAATTTTAGCGCAAGCTGGTTGACCTTAGCAAGCGTCCTGGGCTCTCTGAGCCATTCCAGTGAAACAGGGACGGTAATCACTCGCAGCGCACAGACAGGAAAGGCGGCAAGGCAACTGGTGGCAGGCCTGGGAAGAGCCCCTCCACCGCCCAGGGTGCACACGGAACTGGGAGACCCGCACATCTTTGGAGCCACGTGAAAAGTGCAGGTGCCACGTCCCGCTCTTCCCAGAGCAAGTGTGTACATGCAGTGTGCACATTTCTTCTACAAATACACCCTGGAAAGAGAGGAAAGTCATGGAGCTCCTTCCCCAACTTTCCTAGGCCAGGAAGAGTGATCTCTCTTTCGCCTTCTCTTCTTTCTCACCTGTCCCAGAGCTGAGTTCTGCCCAGAGGCCCCAGAAGCACGCCCTCTCCTGCAGGCCCTAGAGGTTAACCTTTCTGCTCCCACAGAGCCCAAGAAGTAGGGGGAAAGAGATTCCTGGGGCAGGGCACAGCCTGGCTCACCGGAGGCTGGGCGGGTCGCTGCGGGATTGGCCCAGGGGGTCACCCCATGGGCGGAGCCTCAGCAGCCTCGGTCCAGACGCTGGAACTCAGTTGGGAAGGAGGTATTGGCAGCTAAGGCTCACAGCACCGCACTTCGCTCCCCAGCTCTGGGCTCTGCAAGCTGCTCTAGGCTACCTGCCAGTCAAGGCTGGAAGACTGGCAGGTCTGGGGGAGTCCTGAGCCTCCCCCGTGCGGTGCATGGGGGCGGGGAGCGGCCGGTCACTTCAGGCCACTGAGCCCCTCTGAAGTCACACAGATCGAGGTTCAAATGCCAACTCCTGCTCTTCCCCTCTGTGTGACCTTGAACCTCTCTCACTCAACCTCTCTGTGACTCATGCAATTGAGTCCTCAACATCTACTGAGCCCCTTCACTGAGTAGCCCCTTTTCCCAAGCCAGGCACTGGGTGGGCGAAACTATAATGCACCCATAAGGTGGTTGTGAGCATTACATGAGATCATGAGTGTAAAGTGCTCAGTTCAGTGCCTGGCCCATGTCACAGGACTGTCCTGCATCCCCACTCCACCCCCGACCCCCATCCTGTAATGTTCAGGCTGTTAGATTTTTCCTTTGGGAATCATTAGTCTTTTTTTAAAAAAAAAAAAAAAAAAACCAAAACCAAAACTATAAGACAATAGGAAACTGAGATTCATTTGACAGAAGTTGTCTTCCCAGGCAACGTACACTTCCTCAGATGTCCAGTCCAGACCTCAGACTTAACCTCCATTAACCCACTTTTTTGGATGGACGGGGTCAAGGCAGCCCATGCAAAGGAGGAGGAATGTCCTCTTTCCCAGCCTCTGGAATGTGGCTCAGAGAGAGCCAGCCCTGGAGATGGCAGATGGCGGCCCGCAACCTCCCAGGAAACACAACCCCCCCCACTAACAATATTCGTTCTGTTAACCAATGCCCCTCCAGGCAGACACCCAGCCACAGGGACCTCTCTGGGGGCTGTCTTCCAGCCCTGGGCAGGAAGTCAGGAGACCCAGGTTCCCGTCCAAAATTTAACACAAACCAGCTGCAGAACCCACACCCCCACTCAGAGCCCTGGGGCACACGGGCGATCTCCTTACATGGGGACAAGGGCCCATGCCCCCCTCTCTGGCTAGGGTGCTGCACAGTCTCCCAGACCAGGCGATGTGCTCTACACCCCCAAACCATCATCAGTCTCCCTGCGTGCACAGGGCCACCTCCCTGGGACCCAGCCCAAGACCTGTCAGCCGCAGGGATGGCTCCAGTGTGTGTGATTTTTCTCTCAGTTTTCAAGTCAATCCCTCCACATGTCAGGGGGTTCCTGGGACATGGCCATCTTCCAGATGCTCCGAACAGCGCACAGATTTTTCTCTAAAGTCTGTGTGGTAGATATTACAGACTTCCAGGGTCATCTGGTCGCTGTCACAACTACATGGGCACTTTACTACAAAAGGAGCCACAGATAATACATAAACGCATAGAGGTGGCGGGGAATCCCATGTTTCAATAAAACTTTATGTACAAAAACAGGCCCTGGTCCGGACATTGGAGACCCCTGCTGTAACCCATCACAGTCAAGTCCAGATTACCCTAAGCAGACCACATCACACAAGCCTGCTTCTCCTCTGAGGTTTCCGGCATTCAGAGAAGAATTTCTCTGTTGCCATCCTACTCAGAGTGCAGCCTGTGGACCAGCATCCCTGGACTCTGAGCGCTTACTAGAAACGGAGGGTCTCAGGTCCTGCCCCAGACCTACCAAGAGAATCTGTAGCTTAGATGGTCACGTGCACATTGAAGTTTTAAGGTGGGAGGACAGGCTTGGATTTGTAGTTTGAGGTGGATCTCTCCTGCTGACGTTGGGGGAGTGGACAGACAGTAGGGATGAAGGTGGGAAGCAGGAGGGCAGGGAGCAACAGAGAGGCAAGAGGACCCGCACCAAGGTGGGATGGAGAGGCATGAAAGGAACAAGTTCACAGAGGTATTCAAAAGGCAAAAGGGGAGCAATGGGAACAGATGGGAGCACGCCAAGTGGGGAGAGGCACTATTCCATAGACTTCCACCTGCCTAGCCCCTAAAATCAGAAGGAACCTCTTAGAAGGCTGCAGGAGGGAAAGAGGACTTAACACAAGAAGAGTACTGAAAACACTGGCAGTTCACAGTAAGCTTAGTCTTTAGGGTGAATCTTTTCTTTCTCCTTCTGCTTGCAGCCCGATGGCTGGAGACCCAGACTGCAATCAGCCACCCTCACAGCCTTGCAGGGGAGCCACTGGGGGCCAACCCCCCCCCACCCCTGCCCCTGGTGGGAAAAGGGCGAGATCCATGCTAGAAAGGGGCTCTGGCCATGTATGAGGTGTGAATGGCAATTGTCAGGCCAACCAACCTCGCACTCAGCAGTAAAGTGCGCCAATATTCCTGGCTGGAGCAGAGATTCACCCAGAGGCTTTGAAAGGCGGGGGACGGGTCTGGCAGGGTTGTTTGCCATGTAAAACTATCTGCCTGCGTCTTGTCTTGTGACAGCAGAGAGAACTTCTAAGGCCAGGAAATAACTTTTGATGTGGAGGGGAAAAATGGATTTATCTGTTCCAGCCAGCCTCGGCCTTCGGCTTGTGGGTGCTTTGTGCAACCTTGCGAATTCATTGTTTTCCAAACTGGGTGAAGCCAAGGGGTTTCCAAGGAGGTGCCTGGCTTGAGGGCAGCTTTCTCAGCTCAGGAAGGGAGAAAGCAGCCTGGAATCTTTTCGCTGGTCAAATGGTGGGAGGTTTTCAAGCACAGCCAAGCCCGGAAGCAAGGAGAGAGAGGACAGGAGTGCTCTGGGGCGACCTCACCAGAAATTCAGGTCGTGAAACCTCCAGAACATGGTGTCCCATACTCGGGAACTTGACACTTGGAGAAAGACACTTCTTTGTGGTGGGGGTTGTTCTGTGCCTTGGGCGGGGGGTGTTAGGCAGCAGCCCTGGATTCTAACGAGTATTTGTGAGTAGCTCCCCGCCTCTCCAGTTGTGACGACCAAAACATCTCCAGACTTTGGCAAATGCCACCGAAGAGGAAATTCGCCCCAGGTGAGGAGGAGGGTAGATGTCAACTAAGCCCAGCTCCCGGTCACTGCTATCCAGAGGTGGCCAGCTCTCTTCAGACAATGCCCCAGATGCAAGCACGGGCTGCTGAGGGGCTGTCTGAGGTCAGGGGTCCTGCAAATCCTGCAGGGGTGTAGAAACCAGCGGAGGCTCTCTGCTAGAGAGGACACTTGTCTCAGTGTGAAATCCATGGTAATCCACTAGATTGGATCTCCCACACTTTTTAATCGTGTTTGTTTCTACAAACTAGTCTCCCCCGTTAGAACATAAGCCCCCTTGAGGGCAGAGATCTTGTCTCGTTCATGTTTTATCCTCAACACATAAATCAGAGTTCAGTACATAAGATTCTGCTAAGTATCTGCTTTAGGGAGGGAGGAAATTTAACATTTGTTGCATGTCTGCACCTGGGAGACACACCTGGAGGACTTGTTAAAACGCAGACCGATGGGCCCCAGAGTTTCTGATTCAGAAGGGCTGGAATGGAGCCCAGGAATTTGCATTTTGAACTTGCTACTGGATGCTGCTGATGCTGTTAGTCTAAGGACCACACTCGGAGAAACGCTGAACTTGGAGAAACCTCTTGGATCATGGAGTTTAAAAGGTTGGCTACCCAGGCCACACCTCAGCCACTTAAATCAGAATTCCTAGAGGCAATACCCAGGCATCTGGGTGATCCCAGCGTGCAGCCAAGTTCGAGACCGTACACCAGCACCTTCCCCTCTGATCTCACGGCCGGCAGGATTATTCCTGCAGAGGAGTTAGTTACTTTCCCGAGATCCCTCGGCGCTACCAACATTCATCCCTGGTCTTCTGACTCCAGATGCCCCTCTTCTTCCGGCCACCTTGCTTGTTCCTCCCTCCAGATCGGAGATGAGACCATGGCTTTTTCCAGCTGATATTCGTGGAGCACAAGCACGGTGGCCAACACAACTCTTGTTATTCTCACAAATATATGCCAGCTATTTCTGCTCCCGTTCTGCAGAGGGGGGAAAACCAAGGCACACAGAGGTGAAGCAAGCTGGCCTTGGCCACGTAGCCAGGAAGTGCTCGGGTCAGAACTGAAGGCAGCTACTACCCGCCCCGCAATGTGGGGCTCACACGTAGGGGGCAGGGAACGTGAAGATGCGAGGGGAATCTGGACCTGGGCAAAACGAACAGATGCAACGCCTGGGAGGGTACACGAAGCTGGGGGTCCTGGGCTGGCAAAAAGCCAAGGACCCAGAAGTGGATGATCCACAACCTGGAAGAAATTAGGGAAACTGCTAGGGCCCAGGTGACGCCAAGGCAACTTTTCGGCCCCTGCCGGGAGGCATCTTAGTCTCCTAGTCTCAGCCACAACCAGTCCCAGCGGTTGCCCCACCCTCGGCTTCCAGCCAAAGAATATGATTGGCTGACACCAGCCGAAGCTCGCGGATGGGAGGAGCGAAGGAAGAGCTTCCCGAAGTATTGGTGGTGGGAGACGGCCCCACTTGTATCGCCCACCCCGCACTGAGCCTTGCTGGTTCGCTCCCCTTCCCGCCCCCACGTCCTGTCTGGTCCCTCCAACTTCCTGCGTTTGTTGGCTACCTTCCCAGCTCTGGACCTCAGCTCGCTCCTCCTGACTCCAACAGTGTCTCTCCCATTTGTTCGGTGTCACTGTGTACAGATAATTGGTAACACAGTCCATCTCCCCAACACACTGTGCTCCGAACTGTCCCTACCGGAGCTCTCGTGCGCCCCTCCTGCTGGGTGTCCCCAGGCACATGTGGCCCAGGCACCAAAGAGACCTATGCCCACGTAACACCAGCAAGCCTTTGATTCCTCTTGGTGCAAAGGTGAGTATCAGGCAGAGACCCACCGCATGAGACCCTGAGACTTTTCCTGAGTTACCCTGCCATAAGCACATACCAGCTGCACAATGGTATCATTTTTCTTTAAATCAACTCCCTTTTCAGCCTTTGGCAAATGTATCTGAAATGGGATCTTTGTTTTATTGCCACAAGTGGAAAACCAATCTCCTTCATCATTAACAGAGGGAACCACAACAAGACAGAAAACAGGAAAAGAAGGTCAGTCTCACTAAGTTCTTTAGTCTTTAAGGGTCAGATACAAAGATGTTAAAGACAAAGTAGCATTGCTTCCAGTCTTGACCATCTCCGAAAGCCTGATGACAAGCACTTGGAAAGGGAACTTTCTCGCCAAGCAGCAACCGTGTTGAGGGCCTGGCCCCTGCCCTCCCCTCACCAGACTGCCGACAGGCGGCCGCAGGGGCCGGCGGGCAGGCGGGCTCCACTTCCCCTGGGCCGGGCCAGTTTTAGAAAGAGCCGTCAGTAGCTTGGCGGCGGGTACCGGGGCTGGACGGGATCCGGCTGCTTGCAAAGCACGAAAGTATTTCCCACTGCACAATAGGTTCCAGACCTCCTTGGACAAACAGGGTGGCTGGCAGTAGGAGCTGGGCACTCAGATCGCAGGCTTCGGGCCCTCACCCCTCAGACACTGTGACTTCCTGCCCTGGTGCCACCTCCCGGGGAAAGGGAGTTCTGCTGGTGTTAATGACCCCTTGGGAAGCAAAACCCCAAAGCATCTCAGAGTCAAAGCAAAGGCTTTCAAGGTTAAAACTCACCATCACTCAGCATTGTGTTCTGTTAAACTCTTCCCAGGCCTGACTGCTTTACACATCTGCTTTCCTGCATTTCCTCCAACGCATGGAGAAAAACGTGCCCGATGCATGAGCCTCCTGGAACCCGGGCAAGTAATGCAAATGAGTGCAGTGGCCCATGACGGGGTGGTAGGGACCCAGGCAAACTGGAGGGCCCAAAGAAACGTGGTGTCCTTTCAGCTCCTGCCCGCTGTTGCCTTGCAGAAACTTGAGCTCAGAGTTGCTAGAGCTACCCACTTCTCTAGAGATTCTGGAAATCTGAACTTTTATGTGAAATCTCCATTTTGGCCAAAATGTTAAGAAAACAAAAAAACAAAAAAAACCTTCTATGAGCGTGCATACAAACGTATGGACATAAATGTCCACAGCAGATTTTATTGATTTATTTACTATTTTCATAGCAGCTTTTGAAGGTGACAGCCCAAACCGGAAATAACCCTCATGTCCTTCAACAGGTGAATGGATGAGCAAAATCAGGTATGTGGCTACAATACATCCCAGGGGTGTACACACACAACGCTAGATCCACACAACACGCGCTGCTCAACAGTGAGGAGTAAACCACGACTCGCAATTATGCTGAGTGAAAGAAGCCAAATGAAAAAGAAAGTGCATACGGTAGGTCTGCCTTTATAAAACAGTCTAGACAATGTAAACGCATCTATAGGGACAAAAACCAGTTGGTGGTTGTGTGTGTGGCGGGGGGGGGGGGGGGTTGGAGAAAGAAATTAAAGAGGGACAAGGAAACCTTTGATATGTTCCCTTTGGATTTAAACCACCCGGCCAGCGGTTACATGATGCCCGGTGCACCATGCATTTCGTGAGGTGCCGGGTTTGCAAAGGTAAGAACTTTGCTGAGTTCTCCAGACAGCAGTGGTGCAAACAGGCCTGGTCCAGGTGAAAAATGGGGACCCATGGACACTGGCAGGTGCCACCCAGAGAGAGCCTGGCCCCTGCACCCTCAGGCCAAGCTCTCGAGGCTTTCTGAAGAATCTAAAGCAGTTGAACTCTTGTTCTCTGTAAATCAAACGCCCTCTTAACCAGCTGCTAGCTAATTCCTGGGTACCATCAAAAGCAAACAGAGCAGCAGGGAGGCCAGAGCAGTAATCTAGGCAAGAGATGGTGGAGGCCCAGCCGGGGTGGAGGCAGGAGGGGCAGTGAGGAGCGGTGAGGTTCTGAAAGTAGAACCAACTGGATTTACTGATGGAGCAGACCTGGGGTAGGAGAGAAAGAAAGGGGTCCAAGTGGGCCCCAAGGTTTGGGATTGAGCACCTAGAAGTCAGAGCCACTGGAAGCATCTGGAAGCCAGAGCCGCAGAGGAAAATGGTGCAGCAGGAGGCAGGGTGGAAGTCCTCAGGGGAAAGCTGGCTCCTATCTGCTGCCTCTAATTACAAGAAAGCCTACACCACATGCAAGGAGAGAGCTGTTGAGAGGAAGTCGAGGCTCCGACTTATCTCTCAGACAGCCCGACCAAGGCTATACTTCTGGCTTTTCCTCACCTCCCCAGCTCCTGGTGTCCTCATTTGCTCCAACCACATTCACATCCAAGATGGGAAAATGGGATTTTGACTCAAGAGCTCGCATGACTGAGGGGTGTCGGAAACCCCCAAGGGGTGTCAGCCTCGGCACATTCGGGGTCCCCCCCGGGCGACGGGGTAAGCTAGCTGGCTCCATCGCAGGAGGGATGACCGGGCGCGGCTTGGGAGCTTGGAAACAAAATGCAATGAAGAAACTGGATTAGATTGGATGCCTGAGGTTTGCTTTTTGGAAGGATTTGGTTCTTCCAATACTCTGAGTCTGGAAGAGAGGAGCAGAGAAGCAAGGGAGAGAGGAGAAGGGAAGGAGACAGCTGCTCACCCAGATGTCTGTCAAAGCCAACTTTGCCCTACAACCAACACTCTGACTCCTTCCTCCTGACCGCCTTGCCTCCCCCACCTCCCCGCCCCCCTGCCGGTTCAAAACACAGACTCTGAGGCCCAAGAGACCGGCTCAGCCAGAATCTGCATTTCAGAGTGACACCCGGGTACATTTACTGCACATGTAGTGATATCTGACACACGAGTCTCCCTGGCTGTTTCCCGAGTCAGGCTGCCACTGACCACCCTTATCACGTCCACCGTACTCCCCCACACCACTCATCCCACAACAACCTTTCTTGCAAATCTATTCAACTACTAAAAAAAAACAAAAAAACAAAAAAAAAAACCCTCAAAGGCATTTATTCGAAAATAAAACTTTGTATCGCTCTGATGAGTGGAAAATCTGCACTGTTGGCCTTAGGTGCAAATAACCATAAAAATGCATGAAATCAGAAGCACATACAACCATGTTATTTAAACTCTGGCTAGACACTGTCTGTCCCAAGTTTGTAGCCCAAGGCTGGCACTCTTTGTTTAAAAGAGGCGTAGAGGGGTGCCTGGGTGGCTCAGTTGGTTGGGCGACTGCCTTTGGCTCAGGTCATGAAGGTCATGATCCCGGAGACCCAGGATTGAGTCCCACATCGGGCTCCCTGCTCAGCGGGAGGCCTGCTTCTCCCTCTCTCACTCCCCCTGCTTGTGTTCCCTCTCTGGCTGTGTTTCTCTCTGTCAAATAAAATCTTTAAAAAAATAAAAGAGGCATAGAAAGGGGGCGCCTGGGTGG
>PITA01008784.1:0-82085 GCA_004023965.1 Spilogale gracilis
TTTTTTTTTTTTTTTTTTTTTTTTTTTTTTTTAAGATTTTATTTATTTGACAGCGAGAAACACAGCGAGAGAGGGAACACAAGCAGGGGGAGTGAGAGAGGGAGAAGCAGGCTTCCCGCCGAGCAGGGAGCCCGATGTGGGACTCGATCCCGGGTCTCCGGGATCATGACCTGAGCCGAAGGCAGTGGCCCAACCAACTGAGCCACCCAGGCGTCCCGAGAATCGATATTTATTAAAAAGTCTCCTAATGGGGCGCCTGGGTGGCTCAGAGGGTTAAGCCTCTGCCTTGGGCTCAGGTCATGACCTCAGGGTCCTGGGATCAAGGCCCACATCGGGCTCTCTGCTCAGCAGGGAGCCTGCTTCCTCCTCTCTCTGCCTGCCTCTCTGCCTACTTGTGATCTCTCTGCCAAATAAATAAATAAAATATTTAAAAAAAAATCTCCTAATGATCATGACCCAAAGCTAGACCCTGTGGATACATTATATCTTTAATGTTCCTAACAGCCCCATGAACTGGTTGTTATCATACCCATATCAGTTAATGAGAACAAGGCTCAGAGGTGAAAAGACATGTCTATAGTCATTTTCTAGTTAGTGACAGACATGGAAATCCACACCTAGGACTAAAAAGAGAGGATAGAGCTGGAACCCTGTGCGGGGAACTTGAAACCAAAGGAGTTTGCTATCAAGAAGGAGAGGAGAGACAGAGTCAGACCTCCACTCCTTGGCGGTTATGCTGCTTTTGGTTAAAGCAAAATTAGGGCTGAGACTCACCCCCAGCTCAAAAGACCCTAGTTCTTTCCATAGACAGAGCATGCTATTTTCTTTCCTTTTTTTGGAATTCTGCATTCTAACTTTACTTGGCAGCATTCTGTAATCTGGAAAAGGGGATGTGACTGCATTAACTTTACAATAAATTAAACGGAACTCACATTCCTTCAGGGTCTGTCCTACAAAGGGGTATTCTCCCCTACTTATCTTCATTTCATCCTACAAAAATCGCCAGAGGTGGGTTCTGCTATTACCGTCATTTTAAAGTTGACGATACTGAGATTTCAGATTAATTTCCCCAGTAGGTGGTGACACTTCCACTCAAAACCAAAGGCTTGGGGAGCCTGGGTGGCTCAGTGGTTAAGCCTCTGCCTTCAGCTCAGGTCATGATCCCGGAGTCCCAGGATAGAGCCCCGCATCAGGCTCCCTGCTCAGCAGGAAGCCTGCTTCTCCCTCTCTTGCTCCCACTGCTTGTGTTCCCTCTCTTGCTGTGTTTCTCTCGTCAAATAAATAAAAATCTTTAAAAAATAAATTAATTTTAAAAAACAAAAACAAGGCCTTTATTTTCTATATTGGTATTTTTAAAACATACATGACAATCCTTTAGTGAACTGTGAAGTCCATCAATTTTTAAAGTGAAGTAGAAAATAGAAAATATCCGATGCATTTTATGTAGAAACAGAAACATCATTTCATGACATTCTAGCTTCAAACATATGTTTTTGGGTATGAGAGTGTACATGAGTGCACACTCACTTGATCTGTATGATGGCAAGGGATATTTTGGTTCTGCCTGGTCAGTGAAGTTTGAAAGCCCTTGGTCCATCACAGCCTGCAGGAGAAATGAACACAGCAGGGAACCAGACAATGAAACCCAATGGCTCAAAAAATGGATGTTCTATCCTAGATGTGAATGGAAACACACAGGACTTATTAAAATCAGGAGTCCCAAAACCAGGTCGTGAAAGGAACAGGTGCATATTCTGTGCAAATCCCAGGCTCTGTTTACAAAACATTCAAATTCTCCTGCAAAATTTTGTGGCAGAGTTTGGGACAAAAAATACCTCTCTTTACCCAATGTGATGTGGGAAATAAAGACAGAAGGAAATGCAGATAAAATTAAATGTCCTTATAACCTGCAGCCCACTGAGAAATCCTTGAGATAGGCGGAGCGTGACATTCCTCCAGGAAACTCCCAACTGTCTTAACCCTAACGCTTTGCTAGAGGGAAAAACAACCTTAGCTTGACAATAGCAAGACCTCCACTATCAGTGTCTTTAGCCAATGAAGATCCTTTGGCAACTTCCCTATATCTTTACGTCCCCCAACCCCAAAGTATATAATCAGTTGCTCCTCACAATGCTGAGGTAGCCCCTCTTCTTGCCCAGGCTCCTGTCCCTGTTCTTTAGTAAAATCACCTTTGTTGCACCGAAAAAGTCTCAAGCATGCTTTCTTGGCCATCAGCTCCAGACCCCAACAACAGTACTCCAAAAAACTACCTTAGCTGGCTATATCTATGAAAAAGTGTGTGTGACTTGAATTTTAGATATCAGAGTGCTTTCAATGTCCACATTTTTCATGTGGCACTCAGTAATTCTAACCTTAGAAAGTAAAGAAGTGTTGGGGCGCCTGGGTGGTTCAGTCGGTTAAGCTTCTGCCCTCGGCTTAGGTCATGATCCAAGGTCCTCCTCAGCGGGAAGTCTGCTTCTCCCTCCCTCTCTGCCCTCTGCCCCCCAACTCTCTCAAATAAATAAACAAAATTGTAAAAAAAAAAAAATAAAGTAAGTCAAGAAATCTTTGGAAACATACCAAGTCATCTGTGTTGTAATTGGAGATTTTGTTTATTGTACTTTCTTATCATGGGGAGTGGGGGTGCTGTGACTCAGCAGAATGAAAAGGAGAACATGGCTTGTACTGAGTGCGTTTTGAACTACGGGTCACAGAGTTGTGATAAAAGGCCCCACACGGCTTTACCCACTGAGGGTCAGGATACAAAGAGAGACGATGTTTACGTTATATAATATTTGATTATAAGGCTCCCCAGATAAGCAACTTTGATCCCCTTTTGAACGGGGAGGTCTCTAAAGGCCTGATGGAGACTAGGGCAAAGATTGTCATAGAACTTTGCCTGATCAGCAGAAAAGGAGAACTGGGGAGGCTTGATGAATGGCCAGAGAGCCACCCACATATGTTCCTGATTGGCATTCTGTATCTGGTGAGCGTGACTACTCCCCAGGACAACCCCAGGAAACAGATTGAATATCCTATTTTAAAGATGCACAAATTGAAGTACAAAGAAACAAAGCAGCTTTCCTCCCCTCACAGGTTGTATGAGTGTTGGCTTAGTGGGAACTCATCTCATTTCAGGTCCTGGGCTTTTAAAACCATGTTAACACTTTGACTCGTTCTAGGCTTCTCCCATTCAGAGCCCATTAGCCAACTACCCCTTGAGGGAGGCAGAGGCGGAAACACAGAACTCACAAGCTCCTTTTTTGTTAGCTTATTTGCAGGGGCTTGAAAAGAAGAATAGTAATAGAAGCACACCGTGCTTCCTTTGACACGCTGCAGAACCCCATGAGTACAATGAGCACTTACATAAGTATATTTTAGCTTAATAAAAAAGTAGACTTATATTCCTCGAAAGGAGAATAGCCTATGATAACTCCAGTAGCCCATGGAAAGAGTCATGTCTCTGGATGTGGGCCTAATCAGTGTGTGGATCGGAGAGAGGGAAGGGAGCTTGAAGACAAATGTCAACTCCTCTCTTCTGAGTACATAAACTCAGCCAGGCTGTTAAATCTCTGCACATCAATTTTCTCTTCGAAAAACAAAGATGGTTACATTTATTTTTGAGGGCTGTTCAGAAAGTTAAGTGAGATCATGTACCTAAGACTCATAATAAGGATCAGTATATGCAAGTTCCCTGCTCCTCGGTGGAGGTGGGTCTCTGGGCACACTGGGGAACACACATCTTTCTTCTGTCTGTCTGTCTGCCTATCTCATCTCTCTGCCTATTCATCCACTACTCTGTGTGTGTCTATCTACCTCTTGACCGTAGGGCTCCAGTGGAATCAGATTTTACATATATCCAGACATTCCAGAGAGTCATACAATCATTTATCTGGCTTGTATGGAAAGACCAATGACATTGACTGTGTGCTCACCTGAATTGCGGGATCTCTGACGAAGATTCAGGGAGCTCTGGCACATCATTAAACACAGCCTTCCGTAGCCTCAAGACACCAGCAGATTTCCAGTTCCGCCCACCTGCCACGGGCACCCAGCGGGGACTCTCACCTCTGGCCCATCCCCCATGCCACCCACTCCCTGGTCCAGGCACTCTGGCGTCTTTCCTGGTCCCCAGGCTCCCCCGCATGCATTCCAGCCCCATGAGTGCGATAGCTGATGCCCCACTAGTGCAGGGTCTCGCTGTCAACAACGAAAACGATCGCTTCTCTCCAACAGCCAGTTCCTTACCTGGTAACCAACATTTCACTGAACCTTCTCCACCATTTTGGTTCTGGCTGATGAGTCCTATACTTCTCCCTCTCAAAAAGTGTCCTTCCTGCTTGCTCAACTAGCCTCATTGAGCACACTCGCGTACTAAGAGACTATGGCGGCACAGAAACAAGGCAGGAGCCTGATTTGGTTCCTGCCCGAGATAAGAAGTAGGATAAAGAGGGCCCAGTGGCGACTCCAGTTTCATCGGTTCCAACCGAAATCACAATCCTCTTGGCCAAGCAAGTCACAGCAAGGGGAAGGCAGCCGGGCTGTACCGCGGGTGCTGTGCCTTCTGTCCAGGCTGCCTCCTGCCTCCCGGGGCAGCATGACATCCTCACACCCAGTGCCCTTCCATTCCCACTCTGCCTCCCTGTTTTTCAGATTGGGATCACGCCACACCCTTGTCAACCCCGCTCTCTTCAGCATCTCTCACAGTGCTTTTCCTCATTGGCATCTCCGTATCTTCCGCTGAGGATTTCTGGATTGTAACAGCGATGCCATTGAACTTCTAGTACAAAAACACCTCCCATACCAAACCCGTCTTTCCCCACGGATATTAACACTTTCGGCAGCACATTGTTGACTCTTCCTATCTGACTCCAATGACCCATGCATTCTAGCTAGGTGAATTTCTGTGCCTTTTTAAAATGAATGAAATGTTCTGCTGACCACCTAGTTTTCCCACCAAGACTTCCTGCGTTTGGGAGTTTGAGAAGTCCTGTAAGCCAGCGATTCTTAAATGGGGGTAATTTGGCTCACCTGCACCCCAAAGGCCATCTGGCAATGTCTGGAGGCATGGCTGGCTGTCAAAACCAGAAGGGAGGGTGTTACAATGTCAGTTGGGTAGAGATCAGAGATGCTTCTGATGTGGCATGAGGCCATGCTTGATGTGCCTCTGAATGTTTTTTATCAACTTCTAGTCACTTTGCATTTTATCTGCCTATTTTTCACCAACCATGTTATCCTAATAGACACAGTTGTTGGATATTTAGCTGGAAATATCTTATGGTTGACTGTGGTTGGCTGCCGGATCTATGCAGTCTTTCGGGGATAGAGTGCATGGCCACTTGGGAAAATATAGTCATGCTCCCCTTATCCATTGGGACTTCTCATTCTGCTCCTCGAGCTGTCCATCACTTAAAATAGGATGCAGCCTCAGCCCTGCACTGTGCTCCTTCTACAAGTACTGAGGGAAATGCAAAGACACTTTGAGAATCTACACTGTGTCAACGGTATTCATGAACTGACCATTTCTTATAGAACTTGTAAATAAACTATCACTGTAGGGACGCCTGGGTGGCTCAGTCATTAAGCGTCTGCCTTCAGCTCAAGTCATGATCCCGGAGTCCCCAGATCAAACGCCACATCAGGCTCCCTGCTCGGCGGGAAGCCTGCTTCTCCCTCTCTCACTCCCCCTGCTTGTGTTCCCTCTCTAGCTATGTTTCTCTCTGTCAGATAAATAAATAAAACCTTTTAAAAAATAAGTAAATAAATAAATAAACTATCACTGTAAACATTTTAAAAGTGCAAATTTTCCAAATTTGAGGAACTATGTATGTGAAGACTACTGTCAAGTACATTCTTTAAAACAAATTAAATGTCCATGTCCATAATACATATTATTTTACAGCAAAACAAAAGGACAGTTAGCAGGACAACTCCCCTCAGCAGCGAATAAGCCAGCCCAAAGTGTCAATAGTCACAAGGTTGTGAAAGCCTGCTCCAGGCCTGTGCCAGCCCTGCGCCAGGTTGCCGTGAGTTGGTTGAACCCTAGGGAGACAATGGGCCTCGCCAGCTAGTTAATCAGAGCCAAGACTTGGAATCTAATTCTGCTAACATTCAGACTAATTTTTTTCTCTTATAATAAGCCTCAGTTTTCACAGGTTAGGTAACAATGCAGTATCATAATTCACAACTGTTGTGTGTTGACTACACGCATTCTCCTTATGTGCACTGTGATGTTCCAAGACCCCCCGGGGGTGCCTGAAACCAGAAGAGTACCAGACCCTATATATACTATGTTTTACTTATGCATATATACCTATGATGAGGTTTAATTCCTAAATTAGGCACAGTAGGAGGTTAACAACAATGACTAGTAAAAAAAAATAGAACAATCATGATATGCTATAATAAAAGCGATATGCATTGATGACTTATGAATATTTTTGTTTCTGGAATTTTCCAAGTAATATTTCCAGACTGTGGTTAGTTACCATGGGTAACTGATAATCACAGTAAGCAAAACCACATATAAGGAGGGCTGCTACCTACAGAGCTAGAAGCCTGGTGCAAATCCCTCCACTCTCTCTTGCACTGGTCATACCCTCAGATGGCTGAAATGGTTTCATTCTTTTTCCCCCTCATATCATGAATATTTTTCTATCTAAATTCTCATGCCCTAATTTTCAAATCCCTTCATTTTTACATTTCTGTAAAGATGTATGCAACAACAATTGAATAAATAACTCTTGAACTATCCCCTCAACACACCAAGAAGGCACAATGTGAGTATAAAACAGACTTTTCTTTGTGCTAAGGACACATTTTAAAGTAGTTTCCTGGTAACCTAGAGATGAGGGTGTGAGGCAACATCTGAAGACATGTGAAAGCAGTACTTACCTTACTAGAGTCTCTGTCCCGGGAGGCTCAGCAGACCCACGCCAAGCATTTATAAGCTCTTTGACAGTAACGCCTCCTGGCTGATGTGCATAGCGTGGGGGGAGGGAAACGTCACTCCCACAATGTTCGGGGCCTTGGCTCTGGTGCTAGATTAGAAGGAAATGACAAGTCATCCTCTTATGAAACAACTGGTTAATATGTTCCTTTTCAAGGTTGGCAATTAAAAGATTAAACAAACAATTTCAAACTGACTGGACTCTCTCTGCCAGTTTTGGAAGAAATTGACTGAGGTTTTCATGAACTGGACACCAGGTCCAAACAGATGAAAAACCACTACCCTGAGCCTAGCAGGGAGCTGATGTCAGTAAAGAGCAAGTAGATCTCAGGAATACTGTTTACACTGTGTTTTAGATGAAATACAGGGCACCAGGGACGCCTGGGTGGCTCAGTTGGTTAAGCTACTGCCTTCGGCTCAGGTCATGATCCCGGAGACCTGGGAGGGAGTCCCGCATTGGGCTCCCTGCTCGGCGGGAAGCCTGCTTCTCCCTCTCTCACTCCCCCTGCTTGTGTTCCCTCTCTAGCTGTGTTTCTCTCTGTCAAATAAATAAAATCTTCAAAAAAAAAAAAAAAGAAGAAGAAATATAGGGCACCCGATTAAATGTGAGCTTCAGACACAGAGTAAATGATTTTTTGGTACTGGCACAAAATATAGACATATAGATCCATGGACAGAAGAGAGAGCCCAACAACAAACTCACATTTATTTGGTCAATTAATCTTCAACAAAGGAGGCAAGAATATGCAATGGAAAAAACAGACTCTTCAACAAATGGTGTTGGGGAAACTGGACGGCTACACACAAAAGAATGAAACTGGGGGCGCCTGGGTGGCTCAGTTAGTTAAGCGACTGCCTTCGGCTCAGGTCATGATCCCAGATACCCGGGATCGAGTCCCACATCAGACTCCCTGCTCAGTGGGAAGCCTGCTTCTCCCTCTCTCACTCCCCCTGCTTGTGTTCCCTCTCTGGCTGTGTTTCTCTCTGTCAAATAAATAAAATCTTTAAAAGAAAAAAAAAAAAAAGGAAACTGGACCACTTTCTTACACCATGTGCAAATATAAGCTCAAAATGAATTAAAGATCTAAATGTAGACCTGAACCATAAGAATCCTAGAAGAGAACACAGGCAGAAATTTCTCTGATATCAGCCAAAACAACATTTTTTTTTCTAGACATGGGACATTAAAGCAAAAATAAACTACTGGGACTATGTCAAAATAAAAAGGTTTACACAGAACAGAAACAATCAACAAAATAAAACGGCAACCTCTTGAATGGGAGATAGTATTTACAGATGATATATCTGCTAAGGGGTTAATATCCAAAATATATATGGGATTTCTACAACTCAACACCCACAAAACAAATTATCCCATTTAAAAATGGACAGAAGACTCAAACAGACTTTTCTCCAAAGAAGGCAAACAGATGGGCAACAGACACAAGAACAGATGCTCAACATCACTCATTGTGAGGGAAATGCAAATCAAAACCACAATGAGATATCACCCCACTACTGTCAGAATGGCTAAAATCAAAAAGATAAGAAATAACAAGTGTTGGTAAGGAGGTGGAGAAAAGGTACCCTCGTGCACTGTTGGTAGGAAAAGAGTGATGCTGCCTCTGTGGCAAACAGTATGGATGTTCTTCAAAAATTAAAATTAAAATTACTACCTGATCCAGTAATTCCACTACTGGGTATTTACCCAGAACAGGAAAACAACACTCATGCAAAAAAATACATACACTCTTATGTTTATTGCAGTATTATTTTCAATAGCCAAAGTATGGAAGCTACCCAAGTGTCCATGGATAGATGAATGGATAAAAAGATGTAAAGATTCCATATATATAATGGAATATTACTCAGTCATAAAAAAGAATGAACTCTTGTCCTTTGCAACAACATGGATGGACCTAGAGGGTATAATGCTAAGTGAAATAAGTCAGTCAGAGAAAGATAAATACCATATGCTCTCATTCATATGTGGGCTATATGAAACAAAACAAAAACAAAAAGAGAAACAAACCAAAAAAATCAGACTGGTAAATACAGAGAATAAACAGATGGTCACTAGAAGGGAGGTGGATGGGGGATGGGTGAAATAGGTGAAGGAGAGTAAGAGCACACTTGTGATGAGCACTGAGTGTATAGAATTACTAAATCATTATATTGTACACCTGAAACTAATATAACACTGTAAGTTAATGATGCTAGAATTAAAAACAAATTTTAAGTAAAAAATATAAAAAGTTGTAAAAATAATCATTTAGTATTAGTATGTCCTACCTGTTGTTTGGAACATACTTACACTAAAAAATTATTTATTGTTCACTTGAAATTCACATTTAACTGGTGTATTTTCTCTTCTGAATCTGGAAACTCAGTTCTTATAAGTTTTCCTCTATGCCTCACTCCAATCAGATCTTCCTAGCCTCTGGGCCTTTGCACTTACTATTTGTTCTGTTTGGAATACTCAACCTTGAGCTGCTTTATTTCCCTTATTATGTTCTTTCTCACAGTATTTTGATGTTATATGTTGAACATCAGTATCCCCCGTGGATTAGGAACTCTTGGGAAAAGGGTCTTTTTCCTTTTTTTTTAATTTTATTTATTTATTTGACAGAAAGAGAGATCACAAGTAGGCAGTGAGGCAGGCAGAGAGAGAGGAGGAAGCAGGCTCCCCGCTGAGCAGAGAGCCCGATGTGGGACTCGATCCCAGGACCCTGAGATCATGACCTGAGCTGAAGGCAGAGGCTTAACCCACTGAGCCAGCCAGGTGCCCAAAAGGATCTTTTTCTTGTTTTCAGTCCATCTCCCATTGCTTGGCACAGCATCTGGCACAGAGAGCTCAATAAATAATATAGAGTTTGAAAATAATTAAATGAAGGTTTGCCTGAGTGGCTCAGTTGGTTAAGTGTCTGCCTTCAGGTCATGATCCCAGGATCCTGGGATTGAGTCCCCCATTGGGCTCCTTGCTCAGTGAGGATTTTGCTTCTCCCTCTGCCTCTCCTGATCCCCCTCATGCACTCATTCTCTCTCTCTAATAAATAAATATTTTTAAAAGAAAATAATTAAATAGAAAATGTTTAGCCAATGCCAAAGTAGACAGAATAGTATAACAAATCCTGATGTACTCGTTCCCCTGCTTCAGCAATTGCCAATAACCTTTTCCCATCAACACCCTAAGAAATGGGTGGTATACAGGTCCCCTAAAAAGATAGGTCCATGTCCAAATCGCTGGAACCTGGGAATGCGATCTCATTTGGAAAAGAGGTCTTTGCAGAGGTCATGAAGTTAAGGAATTCAAGATGAAACCATCCTGGATGACCTGGGTGGATCTCAAATCCAATAGCGCCTGTCCTTAGAAGAGAATACACAGATTCATAGAGGGTGAGGTGGTATGAAGGTAGAGGCAGGGAGGGAGGGGATATGGCATTGAGCCAAGAGTAGCAAGGAATAGAAAAAGCCACAAGAAGTTACAAGAGGCAGGGAAGGATTCCCCTCTTGAGCCTCTAGAGGAAGTAGAACCCAGCTGATAATCTTAACTTTGGACTTCTGGCCTCTGAAAGCATGGTTTGTGTTGTTCTAAGCCACTGTTTGTAGTAAGTGGTAGAATAATCATGAGAAACTAGTATGTCCTCTCACCTGCTCCCCCAGTACCATGGGGTTACTGGGAGGCAAATCTGAGACAGCATATTACTTCTTCTATCAAAACTTTAGCATGGGGGCGCCTGGGTGGCTCAGTTGGTTAAACGACTGCCTTCGGCTCAGGTCATGATCCCAGACACCCGGGATCGAGTCCCACATCGGGCTCCCTGCTCGGCGGGAAGCCTGCTTCTCCCTCTCTCACTCCCCCTGCTTGTGTTTCTGGCTGTGTTTCTCTCTGTCAAATAAATAAAATCTTAAAAAAAACACAAACTTTAGCATGTTCATCTCTAAAAGATAAACACTTTGGCTAAACAGAACCATACTCTTCCTACCGTGCTCACTTTCTAATTCCTTACTTACTTTTATTGAATTTTCAACATTCGAATTTCCCCAGTTGTCTCAGGATGCTTTCTGCATCAGAATCCAAGCACGATCCAAATACTACATTTGAGTGAGATGAATAAATATATTGTGAGACATGGTTGAAAGAACACAAATGTCAGGCAGAGGAATTGCAAGAAATTCCCAAAGCCCAGACTCACACCCTTGGACCATCAAGGTATACTCAGATAACTACCCTGGGCATTGTTATCAGCATTTGTGGACGAGCCCTGGGGTCTCAGCTGGGCCTTGTCTGGGCACCAGGAGTTCACAGGCTAGCAGAAGAGTCACCAAGACACTCAGGTCTATTAGTGGCTTTCAAGGCTCTGTGGGAGGCACAGAGGAGAGTCCAGCTCTTCCTGGGAAGCATTGAGGTGAGGAGCGAAGTGTGGCCAGGTGGGAAGGAGCTCGCCAGGCAGGAAGGCCAGTGTCTGCCATGCCCAGGCGTGTGATGGGGTTGGAGACCAGGTGTGGGGGGGGCAGCCCTACAGGGCCCTGGGGCACTGAGGGAGTTAAAAAAAAGATGGTGATATTCAGACATGCACTTGAGGAAAACCACTCTGGTGTTAAGTAGAGAAACAACTAACAGGAGGGAAGATACAGACAGGGACCCCTGTGTGTCTGCTCCCTGCCCCCACCCCCAGCATTGTGGGAGCTCATTCTGAAGGGAGAGAAATTCAATGTGGCAAAACCAATCTTTCTGAGAGAGTGTTCATTACTGGCCCCCTAGGTAGATAAGATACTAATCACTCCTAATCCCCACACTCTGGCCCAGGGACAGTCCAGAGGAGAAATAATTTTATATGTATTCATGCATGTGTAATTTATACATATAATCTGTATCTTTGAAGCCTAGGTCTGAGGGACACTGAGTGAACGTAGAGTGAAACTCATGCCTCAAAGAGCATTAAACAGCAGAATAATGTATCAGGGTGTCCTAAATGGTGAGAGACAACAGGGTCACCTGAGATCAGACCTTGAATCTGTTCTGCTCATTATTTTCCCTGCTGCCTAGACACTAAGGAGTTCATAGGAGATGTCATCACTGTCCAGAAATTCCTAAGAAAAAGTTTTAAAAAGATTGTGTTGATTGATTGATTGATTGATTGGGGGTGGAGGGGCAGAGAGGGGCAGAGAGGGACAGAGAGGGACAAGCAGAGTCAGAGCTGAGCAAGGACACAGAGCTCTATCCCAAGACACTGAGACCATGACCTGAGCAGAAATGAAGAGTTGGATGCCCAACTGATTGAGCCACCCAGGTACCCCAAAAACATTTTTATCACAGAAAGAAAAATGGCTCCCAAATGAGAACATTTCTTTAGGTCATTACCCAGAGGGGTAGCTATTTTCCTGTGGGTACATGAGAAGGTCACATATGAATTTCTACACTCAATTCTTTGATAGGCTAGGTAACAACTGTTATACGACAACTCCTAGAAAGCTCAAAGGGACCACATAATCTGAATATTCCTATGTTAATTTTTAATTCCAAGAAGAGAAAAGATAGAACTGAAAATCTAATTTTATATTTGATCAAAATGAAAAAGAATAGGGGCGCCTAGGTGGCTCAGTGGGTTAATGCGTCTGCCTGCGGCTCAGGTCATGATTTCAGTCCTGGGATCGAGGCCTGCATCGGGCTCTCTGCTTGGCAGGGAGCCTGCTTCCTCCTTTCTCTCTGCCAGCCTACTTGGGATCTCTCTGCCAAATAAATAAATAAATAAATAAACAAACAAACAAACAAATAAATAAACAATCTTTTAATTTATTATAAAAATGAATAATCTTTTTTTTAAAAAAAGAAAAAGAATAAATTATAGTTAAATTTGCTCAGCGCAGTTTTATTATTTAATTACCACTAAGTATTAGAAAGCATTTCCTAGCCTCACAATAGCCAGGATTTACATGGAGGTAAAACCACTTCATGGCTAGAACCTTGGCATATGCGTCCTGCATGGCCCGGGCGTCCATTCCTGCTTCATTTTATCCTGAAAATCTTCTTGGCTTGTTCTAAACTTTTCTCATCGATGGGAGGCTTCCTCTGGCTGCCAGGCTGCAGAAACTTCTTCACGGTGGGGAGATTGCTGATTCTGGCTTTCAGGGCCTGCAATGCATAAGGGCACAGCCTCAGAGCAGAGCCAAACAACAGCCCCATCATTAGCACAAGCCAGGCAACCAGACACCCTCCTGCGAGGACCTGCTGAGTCCCCTCCATCAGCACCAGTGTGAGGCTGGGAAACGATACCCAGGGAGACATGAAGGTTGGAGGAAGAAAAGACAGCTTTCTTTCAGACTCATTTCAGGTTCAGGTCTTCTCTATCTCCTTCCCTACACATAAATCACCACTCTTGGGCAACAACAGAAAGAGGAATGTGTCTGTCAGGTAACGACACACATCAAGTCTCCAGACAGACAATGAAAATATAGGAAAACTGCCCTGGAATGGAAGACAAAAAATACAGAAAGGTAAACCATAAGACTGGTCAAAACCAGTCAGCCCACTGAGAGAAAGACTGGGAGAAAGGGGGACTCTGTGCGGAGAAACATGATATCTGCCATGAGGAGCAGGAGTGGAAGGAAAGAAGCTGAAGGAAGGAGAGCTGCTCAGGCAGACACACAAAGGCAAGAGAAGGACAGATCTGGAAAGGGAAATCCCAGAGAAAACAAGGATAGACCAAAATGGAAAGGGGTTGGGGGAGGCTGATGCTGAGCCCTGGGTCCTTGTCCTGGTGAAAACCATCTATTCTTCTTTAGGAAGATCTACCTCAAATGCCGTTGGCATGACAAGATTCTGTGCCTCAACCAGCCCCTAAGAGCTACGTCAGGAGGGAGTCACGAGGCTGAGAAGATCTGCGTAATGATGGAACCGGAGGGCAAATGTCAAATCCTGAGTGGGAGATGTGAGCCTCCCCTCCTGAAAGCTGTGAGACAGATCACCTTCAGCAGAGGGAAGTTGGCCAGAAGGCTGGGGTCAATCTCTTCCACATAGCACAGAAGTTCAACCAGGTGAATGTCAGCCCTGCTCAGCCTGTTGCCAACAAGGTAGTCTTGTCCATGACTCTTTAACACCTGCAGAATTTGAGGAATCACATCATGAGCTCGGGCACAGTCAGGCTGGGCCCCTCTGCTCCCCCCTGCTTTCCAGCTCCACCTCCCCACCCCTGCTGCCTCACTGAGGGCTGGGGGCTTCAGACCCTCCGCATTGTCCCGACTCAGTGAGACATTGGGTCTGGACTGTTCTTTCCCTCAGCTGAAGCCCTGGCTAATGTCTCCCTAAAACACCTGTCCACCGTACATTTCTTTCAACTATTCCAAAGTATGCAACTTTTCTAATAAAATGTTGGGGAAGTTTATGAAATGTACTAAAGTCTTCCAATAATATGCAAATGATAACATGAAGGGAAAACCGCATGGTACACCAACTTCAGGCAATTTTGGCAAAGACCCTTTCAGACTATGTACCTGTATGGAACACGTATGGATAATTATTAGGGAAAGAATATAATAAAACTTCCTATGTTATATGGTAATAGTTTTCATTTATCTTATCATAGAGCTCTGTGATTCCAAAGTATAGTTTTGCTCCAATGGGAAGACTGTTTAGGACTTTGTTTTGTGAATGTGCCCCCAACTCAGCACCACAAGGGTCAGGAGAGGGAATTCCTCCTTGAATAGGGCGCATACAAGCAATGACTTAACATTGGTTCAGTGATTGACAGAATGATCTAATGCCACATAAAGATGGGTATGTCCATGTTAACCCTTTCATCCAATGTATGGCCTCCTTGTATCTCCTACAGATCATTTTTTTGGCCCAGAGTTCTCATTTTTGCCTAATATCAGGTACTTTTGATTCTGAATATTCTCCTCTTACCTCTCAGGAGAAGCATAACTAGCATACACACTATGTAGAGTGATGGAACCTTATTTCCTTAGTTTGCATGACTTTTCTCTCAAGTCTGAGAACCATGTATTCAAGTATGTCAACTAATTTTTCCTTAACATCCCTCCATCTGTCTGTTCTCTCTGCCCCAGTACCCCCATATCTGTCCAGATACATCTCATCCATCCATCCCTGAAACACTACCATACTCTCCTGAAGGGAAGGAAACTGGCCTCATAGCTCCCTACCCATGTCGCCGGAGTCTCTCCTGACCCACTGCTGTCGTTGGATTCCTCTTGGACCAAAGCCCCCGCATGGTGCTCTACAAGATCTATTCCAACGTCTAATGTGGCTCTCAGAGCCTTCAACAGCCCGAGCTCTGACTATGACCGTGGCAGTCTGCTAAATACAGAATTCAGAATTCTAGATCGGGTCCTGGTTAGTTAAACTCTTGCTGTAAAACTGACATTTGGTACAACTGGTAGAGTACTTCTTCACCATCAGTTTTCATAAAATGCCTTGAGAGTCAGGGTGCTGCATTAGTATAAGCTCCCTGGAAGTGAAGGTCAATGCCTAAGGTACTAGCAGGTACTAGCTCCTTGTCTTTCCCTGAGCTTTCTTCTCTGGACACTCAGACACTTTTCCCTTGACTCTAGCTTTTGAGTGTATTCAGCTCCTGAAGGCCTGAGTACCTGGAGTCCTGTTTCCACTATCCTTCTGGCTTCATAGTTCATTAGTATTAGGAAACTCTGTCAGTGTACTATATCCATAGACTGCACCCCCTTATATAATCATACTCACCTGACTCCACTCCAAGTTTAGTATTTCTCACCCTCATAGGTCTCTGCTGTGCTTGACCTCTGTTACAACACCAAGACCTACACCATTGTTGGCCATGAAGTCTGTGAGTACAGACCTGTTCACTCATGGAAGGAACTAGATTGTTCTTGTTAATTGTTGATGAAACCACAGAAAAAGTCCCACACAGGGCTCTCTCCTTTAGGTCTCTCCCATAGAGGTCATATTTGGGGGCCATATAATTGAGAATGGCTCTGGGCTGCACCAGGTTCCTTCCACTGATGTCCACCACTGGTACCTGCTGGAACATCCAACTTCAGTCTCTTGAAAAAAAGAAAAGGAGAAGCAGAGTAAACTGCTTAGTGGGTTATAGTCTTCTCAGATGGAAAACACATTTGAGATGCTAGAGATTAAGAAATGAAACTAGAAATCCCTGGTAACCCTTCAGCAGAATAGCATTTAGGTTCCCAGAGTCCTGATTTTACCTAGCAATCACTCTTTTACTTTCTAGCCGCCATGTCACGTATCCACCCATGTACTCATGAGTACCTCCTCAAGGACCCACCCAGGTACATGAGAAGTCCCTTATCATTTTGTGTCTATTTATAAAATCATGGAGATTTTAGGAAGATGTTGGAAGAGATAAGGCAGCCAACCAGGTGCCACTCCAAATGGGAAGTTCCAAAGGAAGTCCATAACAGCACCGTGGCTGATCCAAAGGGTTAACCTGCATCAAGTAACACCTCCTGACTTGCTGACGTAAGTCCCTGGATCCTTAGGAGACAGACCACTTGCCTTGAGGAGGGAAAGACCAGAACTTTCCCAGGCTACAGAGGCAGGTAAGTCTGTTTGTAGCAGCCTCCGCTTTCTGATTAACCTAGCATTTTTTTTTGTTTTAGCCAAATTTTCTTTCTTTAGGTCACACAAATGATTTTAGTAACCTTCCTTTGTGCATCTGTAGACTTTGCCCTCATTTTCAGAGAGAATAGTTACTGTTGGATGTCACAAAACAGAAACCGGACCCCCTCGCACAACCCTGAGCACTAAGATAAGCTTTGTATCATGAAGGCTACATGTAATCAAGGAATGTTGCAGGCCTCTCCACTCCCTTTACTGATTAACTGCCCTACACTCTTTTAAAAAGCCCTTTAGAAGCCTCACAGTTGGCTTTGGGACAAGAGTCCAACTACGCCCTGGGTGGCTGGCATTCTGATTACAGCTGTATTCCTCTCCAGTCAAAACCTATCTCCTGAATATTGGCCTTTCAAGTGATGGGCAGCTGAACTTGGGGCTCGGTAACAAGTCTCATGGTGTTTATGGCATTTAAGGCAGATTTTGAGAGACATGTCTATATAGGTATCTTTCCCTGCCCCCCAAAGTTTATACTGATTGCTATGTATGTTTCAGAAGCATAAGAACTATTTTGAAAATAACCACAATAATACACCTAAAGTTATACCTAAAAACTAACAATAGTTCTTTATACCATCTAATATTCAAGCAAATATCAAGTTTCCAAGTTTTGTATGTGTCAGACATACTTATAGTTTATTGAAATACAAATCCAAGAGGTCCACACATTTGATCAGTTGCTGTGTCATTTGTTTCCTTTAAAATTTGCTTATGTGCTCTCTCATGGGCAAGATGACTTAAATTTTCATTCAGCCACATCAGTCTGTTTATTTCTTAATGTGTGGATATTTTAATGTAGGGTAAAACTATTTACTTGCCATCTAGTATGGAAGTCTCTTAGTTTATTAGAGAAAAGTACTTCAATCCAGTCCCTTTTACATCAGCTTAAGATGACCTCACTTAGAACCTACCTCTACTCCAGCTGCACCCGATGGTCTGCGTTCTGCCTCATCCACTGACGTGGTGAAGCTCGGGCTTCTGCACCATGATGCCGTCTCCTAGTTTCCCTAAACCGGAATGGGTGGTTGGATGGATAACCACTGAACGAATGAAACCACACAAGCAAACTGTACTTTATGATGTGCATTCAAACAGAAGAATGAAGGGTCTGCCTTTTACACAGTGGGGCTGGAGGAGCCCCACGAAGGGCTTCGTGGCCCAGAGTCTCACCGATCAGTGGCCATTATCATGAGACTGCACCAAACCAGGCTCAGGTTGTTATTTCTTCTCACGCTGAGGGCATAACTAGGGCTGTCTTGATCCCACACACGTACTGGCCCTGGGAGCCGGTGAGGGGCACTGAGACCAGAGGACCTCACTTCCAGGGAGTGGGAGGAGGGAGCCTCCGTGGCTCCCTCATCACTCATTGGCCATCATGGTGTACTTGCTAGCATTAACTGGGCCTTCGTCTTCCCCTGTTGCCGAAATCATCTAAATTCTCTCCATAGAAAAGGATACTCAATCCTTTTTTTTTTCAGTTGAAATTCTATATTCTCCCACTGCTGGGCCAATTTGATTTTACAATCTAGAAAAAGGGAATGTTAGTGTCCTACTGCCAGAGGCCTGCTCCAGCTGAACCAGGGGCCCCTGAAGGAAAGACGGTGTCGGCAAATGAGAGAACCCGGAAGATTCCTTTGCGAGCACCTGCCAGGCATCTCTGCCTTGCTGGCCTTCAGTGTCTTTATTTATAGGCAACAAATTAAAGATTCTCCTGAAGGAAAAAAAAATGTTTTTTTACAGAGAATGATATTTGATTACACAGTGTCTTTTTTAGAGAAACATAGTGCTTTGATCAGTGAAACATGTTTTCGCAGGTGCACCTATCTACAATTCAGAGTTACCTCCCTAAACCAAACCAAGGACATGTTAATTAGTAAGGTTTTCTACTGTTTCTTACATCTGGTGCCTAGGTGATAAAGGGTAGACTAATGATATGGTGTTTTTTAAGCAGGTCTTACAAACAATAAGGCAACTGAAAGGCTCAGATGAGTTGTGTACAAAGTTTTAGCTACATTATTAATACAATGACCAAAAGTTAGTCTGTCTGGTATCAAGGAGAAAGATAACTTATTTTGCAAAGGTAAGAGCATTTGATTAAGCCTCTTTTCTCTGACTGGGTGCAGAACTCTTTATTTATGGATCCTTTGTGTGCGTGACAATGTTCTTGTTAGTACAGTTTTATTACCTTAAGCCCATTATTTAACCATTCAGGAGCCTTGACAATCTCCTCCACAGGGCTGCAGGAGATTTAAAGGGAAAGTACAAAAAGTACACTCTTAAGGACTGCAAGGGGATTCGGTTTGGTTTAGAGCATCCTGAGGCCCTGTTAAGACTAATGTGATTTTGCTTTTAGGATAAAGATCAATTAGTAAAAAAGGAGATGCCAGTTTCGCACCATGGGCAGGAACAAGGCTCAGATCGCCCTTTCCTCGCTGGGACCACGTCAGGCCTAGTGGGGTTATTTTCCGGCGGCAGGAGCTGTGCTCAGACTGCCATCTTCCCACCAGTAACTCCATCAGCTTGCGAGACCCATGAGACGGGGGCGGCTCCCAACACCTTACCTTTAGGGTATATGTAATGGAACTAA
Source organism: Spilogale gracilis (assembly GCA_004023965.1). Taxonomy (NCBI): domain Eukaryota; kingdom Metazoa; phylum Chordata; class Mammalia; order Carnivora; family Mephitidae; genus Spilogale; species Spilogale gracilis. Next base: position 19,162 of record PITA01008784.1, read on the forward strand.
CATATGTTTAGTTCTACCACATAAAGGGCTTTTTTCTCATTTTTTTTTTACTTTCTTTTTTTTTTTTTAAGATTTTATTTATTTATTTATTTGACAGAGAGAGAGATCACAAGCAGGCAGGCAGAGAGAGGAGGAAGCAGGCTCCCTGCTGAGCAGAGAGCCCGATGTGGGCCTCGATCCCAGGACCCTGAGATCATGACCTGAGCTGAAGGCAGATGCTCAACTGAGCCACCCAGGTTGCCCTAGATTCTGTAATTATTCTCTGTTTACATTTAGGGATTTTGATATCTATAGACGTTAAGTGACTAGCCTAAATTAAATGGTGAATCTGGCATTCAGCGTGCTTTTACTTGACCTCTGAGCCACCCAGGTAACGGGTAAAGCTTTAATTTTAGTTACATTGATGCTGCATGTGAGTGTCCCTGTGTGACTAGGTGCTCTCAATCGTTGTAAAGTCAGGGAGAGGGGCGCCTGGGTGCCTCAGTTGGTTGAGCGACTACCTTCGGCTCAGGTCATGATCCCGGAGACCCGGGATCAAGTCCCACATCGGGCTCCCTGCTCGGCGGGAAGCCTGCTTCTCCCTCTCTCACTCCCGCTCTTTGTGTTCCCTCTCTGGCTGTGTTTCGCTCTGTCAAATAAATAAAATCTTAAAAAAAAAAAAAAAAGACAGGGAGAAGCCAAGAAGTCTGACAGCCATTGCTCTATTCTAAGGCTTCTTTGGACTATCAACATCTAGGACTAGGTAATTCTTTGTTTTCGGAGGCAGGCCTGTGCATTGAAGGATATTTACTTAGCAGCATCCCTGGCCTCTACCCATGAGATCCCAGAAGCATAGTGCCCCTCTTCCAACATAACAACCCAAAGTAAAACCAGGGTTCTATCCCAAGCTGCTCAGAGCTGAGAGGAGCCAGAGAGCTTCTCACACAGTAACTAGGAAAATCAGCAGTGGTGGGCACCTGGGTGGCTCAGTTGATTAAGTGACTACCTTGGGATAGGTCAGGATCCTGGAGTTCCGGGATGGAGTCCCATGTCAGGCTCGCTACTCAGTGGGGAGTCTGCTTCTCCTTCTGACCCTTCTGACCTCTCCCCTCTCATGCTCTCTCTCTCTCAAATAAATAAATAAAATCTTAAAAGAAAAATCAGCAGTAGTTTTGGGCTTGTCAATGACACCAGTACAAAAACACAAGATTCATTACAAAGCAAGAATTCAAGTACCTAGACTGGGGGCGGGACAATGTCAGTCCCATTTTTAGGCATCAGAGCTCTGCTCAGGAAATATTTTTAAACATCTTTGCAAGATTTTGTGGTGGTTGAGTTTTTATCACAAATCTGTTCATCCTTACATGACTGTCCTATTTTTTTTTTGAAGAGTGACCTGAAATTTAAATTTTTTAAAGATTTTATTTATTTATTTGACAGAGAGAGAAATCACAAGTAGGCAGAGAGGCAGGCAGAGAGAGAGGAGGAAGCAGGCTCCCTGCTGAGCAGAGAGCCCGATGTGGGGCTCGATCCCAGGACCCTGGAATTATGACCTGAACTGAAAGCAGAGAGACTTAACCCTCTGAGCCACCCAGGTGCCCTGAAATTTAGATTTTTATATGCCAAAATAATTTAAATGCTCCAGGGGGCCTTTATATATTTATATTTCTTCTTGGACCCCTGGCTTCTGGTTGACACAGAGCACATTTCCTCTTCTCAAGAAGTTTCCTTAAACTTCCTCCACTAACTCTCACTGAGCAGTCCCATGTATGAAGCCAAAATGGCCGGTCAGGAACAGGATACAACTCTGATTTGTTCCCTCCCCTGAAGGGGTTTAAGTCTAGTCAGAAAATAAGCCTATAGACAACTGAAGGTCTGAGGCTTTCCTGTATAAGGGAAAGCCCGTTTTATTTATTTCCTGTTTTATTATCTTAATGCTGGCCATACTTCCAGGGCCCTACTGATTCTCCTTATGTTGCATCCTAACTGATGCCTTGATGTGCTTTCTAAGGACTAATTCTGGGCTCCACTGATGTACCCAGCTCTCCCCCTGCAGACTTCCGAGACATTGAGCCACAAGGCCATCAGAGAAGTCAGCTAGTCCTCCAAGCACACAAGGCATACACTGTGCCCCAGAGAAAGCGTGTGATTTGCCAGCTAGTGATAAAGTCTGGCTAGATCCCAGTTCTCCTGACATTCAGACTAATTTCTCCCTGTTGCTCCTAGCTATTGAATGTTCACAGCCTGCTGCCATTACAGTTTCCATGTTCCTCCCTAAACTGTGAGCTTCCAGAAAGGAGAGAGGTTGTCACAGTCCTGTAACATAGTGCATTGCTCAGTATGGCACTGGCTCAAAGTCTGGCACTTTCCATATAACGTGGCATGATTGGAATCTCAAGACCCACACTGTTTTGAGGGGGTATTTCCCTCATGGGGCCCCCATTTTGCAATACAGCAATATAGGGTAATTAAATAATAACCTAGGATCATGGTAACGAAGTGACTGATCCTGATTAGAACGCCCAACATGGTGCTGTTTAAACAGACTTATCAAAGCAGTGGAGTGCTCCCACATGGCAGAAACACACCATGCAATAAAATGAGGATAGTTCACTGGCAAGGTAGCCCAGGGGAATGTTTACCGAGTCAAACAGAAGGAAGCGAATCCTCTGTTGGGCGGGGAACAGGATAGCTCAAGAGAAGGATACAGGATAGAACAGGATAGCTCTAGATGCCTTTGCCTTCCTATCCCCAAAGCCCTAGACATTTAGATTCACTTGCAATTTTGAGTCTTTGCTTCATAAAGAGCCTTGCTCATCCTTTGGTCCTAGAAACACTGAACAAGGAGGAGGAGGAAAAGGAAGAGGCTGGTGTAGAGAAGGAAGGAGAGAGAAGAGAAGAGGAGGAGGAGGAGGAAGAGGAAGGGAAAGAGGGGGACAAGGAGGAGGAAGGGAACAAGGAAGAAGAGCAGGAGTCCGCAGAGAAGAAGCAGAAAATGAAAGAGAAGGAGGAAGAAAAACAGTATGCTCCTTGGGACTGGGTCCTAAAGTAACTCCCATGAACAACCAGCAAATGTCTGTGAAATCAGCTGTGGGGGTGTAAATTCTGGTTCTGACTGGCAGGCTTTGATGATCAGTTTCCCAACAGGAAATGCCAATTCAGGGGGCATGCAACCACTCAGACAGTTTCTTTCATTGCTTAAGTAGAGTCCCCAAGTGTGTGACTCTGCCAAGTTTGACTTGTGTTGACTTCTACATGAATCACACTCGTTAATCATTTCTAATAGAAAAAGGAATTTTAGTGTAAGCTCATACAGTCCTCCTGGCCTTGGAATGGTCATATGTGCAGACTGCCCATTACGGTAACACTCTGAACCTTTCCCATATTATCAAATCCTGTTTTTGCTTTCTAAATTCTTGACGATGATTATTTTTATTAAAGATACTCTGGGGCGCCTGGGTGGCTCAGTTGGTTAAGCAACTGCCTTCGGCTCGGGTCATGATCCTGGAGACCTGGGATCGAGTCCCACATCGGGCTCCCTGCTCGGCGGGAAGCCTGCTTCTCCCTCTCTCAGTCCCTCTGCTTGTGTTCCCTCTCTGGCTGTGTCTCTCTCTGTCAAATAAATAAATAAAATACTTTTTAAAAAATTAAAAAAAAAAGATACTCAAAGCAACATATTCGAAAATATTTTCCTAGTGAAACAAGCATGAGAAAATTATGAAAATCTGTAAGGTCAGGACCATAACCTGATTAAAATCCAGGCTGCCTCTCAGGTCACTCCTGGGTACTAATTCCTGATACATACATTAGCTGCTTGAATATTGACACAAGTCAGTCCCCCCAAAGGGTGTTCCCCAGTAGGGAACAGCCCCTCACACAGCTCTCCAGGCTCCACAGGGTTCCCCTACACGGACGGACCGGGACGACAAATCAACAATGTTTCATTTCAAGGTGATCCTGCAATGCACAAGCAAGAGGTTTCAGGCTTATTTTGCTGCCCAGAAGGTGAGCAGGCTGCTATAAACATGGTCTATGGGTTTCCTTACATCGACTGTAAGGTTTATGGCAGATGGAAAAGTCCTGTGGGAAAAGGCAGGGTGTGTCATGAGAGGGTCTTGTCAGCAAAGTAGACATGACAGAATGGGAAGATGGCAATCTAAATTGGTGAGAGGGGCTATATAGGGAATACCTTTGGAACCCAAATTCTGTACGACCAGAAAATCTAACCGAGTTGTTCTCGCCCTGGGTGGGAAGTCCTCAGCTGACTTAACTGGGTCATTTGCAGACTCTTCTTAACTATTTCGGTTTTTCTCTCCAGCCCCAGGACTCCTGCACGCATTGTTTCTCGTGCTTAGACACAGTCTCCCCTCCCTGTTCTTAGCCAGCCTGTGCGCGCTCCAGCCCGAAGTCATGCCTTTAACAGCTGCTTTCCCCCCGTTGACTCTGGGCTCCCTTCAGGGCAGGGCTGCAAGTGTCCAGGGCTAACTATAGTACCCGCCCATGGAAGGGGCTTCATAAATACATAGAATTTATCTTTTTCTCATGGAAAATTTCTAACATGTAATAGATTCAATGTACTCATTACCTTGCTTCAACAACTGTCAGCAATATTTCGAAGCAAATCCCATCCATAAATAATTTAATATGCATCTTCTAAACTCTTTTTTTCTAAAAGTTTTATTTATTTGCGGGGTGTAGGGGCAAAGGGAGAGGACGAGAAAATCTCTAGAAGATTCCCTGCTGAGTGCAGAGCCTGCTGATGCTGGGCTCTATCCCATGACCCTGAGATCATGACCTGAGCTGAAGTCAAGAGTCAGATGCTTAACTGACTAAGCCACTCAGGCATCCCTCAAAGTGGTCTTTTTTTTTTTCTTTGTAAAGATTTTATTTATTTATTTGATAGAGAGAGACACAGCAAGAGAGGGAACACAAGCGGGGGTAGTGGGAGAGGGAGAAGCAGGTTTCCCGCTGAGCAAGGAACTTAAGGCAGAGTTCTGTCCCAGGATGCTGGGATCATGACCTGAGTCTAAGGTAGACACTTAACAATTGAGCCACCCAAGCACCCCTCAAGGGGGTCTTTTTAAGAAGCAAATTAATTTTGTCATTTTCTGGCTTAAACCTCTTCAGTGAGCCACTGTTTCCTGTAGGGAAACGTCCAGATTCTTGCACAGAGTTTACAAAGCCCTCGCGCGTTCCCCACTCTTGCCCAGCCTCATTTCTGTCACTTTTCCCTCCTTATCCCCACCCTCTCAAATTTATCTTGTTTTTATTTTGAAGATATCTTTTTTTTTTTTTTTTTGGTCAGACAGAGAGAGAGCACAAGCAGGGAGAGCAGCAGGCAGAAGGAGAAGCAGGCTCCCCTCTGAGCAAGGAGCCAGACTTGGGCTCAATCCCAGGACCCTGGAATCACCACCAGAGCTGAAGGCAGAGCTTCTGTGACTGACTGAGCCACTCAGGTGTCCCTCCTCTCACCTTCAGGACTTCCTTCCCACCTCCCTACCCTCCTGCCTTGACACAGGCCATTTGGTCTTAGAATTCTCTCTTCCACCTGCTTTCCTCCTCTCCACTTCTGGATACCTGCTCCTCACATTTCAGACCAGCTAAGTGCCACTGCCTGCTGGAAGCTTCTTCACCTGACATGGTCACACGGGCCAGGTCTGCTAAGAGGTTGGCTTCGCATTCACGTAGTGGTTACAAGCCCAGCCTTTGGACACCGGACTCCCTCCCTGGGTTCATATCATGGCTCTGGCCCTCGCTACTGTGTAGGCTGGGGTAAATTGCTTCCTCTCTGTTTCAGTTTCCCCACCTGTAAAATGGAACCATAATACCTATGTCATGATCCTATTGTGAGGATTAACTGTAGAGTGCATAGGTCAGAGCCAAATGGTAAGAAAGCACTGTATATGTGTCTTGATCATTATATTTCTGCCCCTGACCCAGTGTTTCCTGAATATCACCCCGCCAGGTGGTAGGTTGTATGTGGAAAATATGAAGGCATATACATTTTGATGATTAACAATGGTTATCTTTGGGTTGTGAAATTAGGCGTGGGGGATGTTTTGTCTTTTTATAAGTTTTTTTTTTTTAAAGATTTTATTTATTTGACAGAGAGAAACACAGCGAGAGAGGGAACACAAGCAGGGGGAGTGAGCGAGGGAGAAGCAGACTTCCCGCCAAGCAGGGAGCCTGATGTGGGGCTCGATCCCAGGTCTCCAGGATCATGACCTGAGCCGAAGGCAGTCGCTCAACCAACTGAGCCACCCAGGCGCCCCTTTTATAAGTTTGACGTACTAAGCCTCTACTATGTTTGAAATGTAGAAAAAAGGTAATGCAATACTTTAGGAAGTTAATAAGAATCAGAATACTCAACCGTTTGCTCACAAGGGTTACAAATATGTGAGGATCTATAGGTACCTGGGTCAAGACAGAAAGGAATGTACCATAATTTAATATAATATCATTTCTTAATAAAATCAATTAAAATCAGGAGAACAGGGGTGCCTGGGTGGCTCAGTTGGTTAAGCAACTGCCTTCGGCTCAGGTCATGATCCTAGAGACCCGGGATCGAGTCCCACATCAAGCTCCCTGCTCGGCGGGAAGCCTGCTTCTCCCTCTCTCACTCCCGTTGCTTGTGTTCCCCCTCTGGCTGTGTTTCTCTCTGTCAAATAAATAAAATCTTTTTAAAAAAAAATCAGGAGAACAGACATGAAGCAAAAGGGAACTTCCTCTATAAAACAGAAGGAAGGGAGAGCTAAAAGGAAAAAAGAAGTAGGATTCACTTTACCTTAATACAGATTTGCACAGACGGCAAGCTTCGCCGTCTGTGGCAGGCTATAGTGAACTCAGTGCTTGGCTGAGTGGGCATCAGTGTGCCCCAGCCTGGTGGAGGCTTTAATTTTGTTTTGCATTGCCTTATATTAGCTTAAGGTCTCCTACTGTGCCTCATCAGGTGCCTTATATTAGCTGAGGGTCTCCTACTGTGCCTCATTGGGTGCCTTATATTAGCTTAGGGTTGCCTATTGTGCCTCATCAGGTGCCTTATATTAGCTTAGGGTCACCTATTGTGCCTCATCAGGTGTCTTATATTAGCTTAGGGTCGCCTTGTCCCTCATCAGGTGATGAAGAAGCAAGCCATTGAGATCTAGTTTCAAAACCCAGCTTAACCACTTACTAACTATGCAAACTTGGGGAGTTGTTTAATATCTCTGAGCCTAGGGGCACCTGGATGGCTCGGTGGTTAAGCATCTGCCTTTAGCTCAGGTCATGATCCCAGAGTCCCTGGATCGAGCCCCGCATCGGGCTGCCTGCTCAGTGGGAAGCCTGCTTCTCCCTCTCTCACTCCTGCTGCTTATGTTTCCCCTCTGGCTGTGTTTCTCTCTGTCAAAAAAAAATCTCTGAGCCTAATTTTTCATGACTACAATGGAGAGAGTAATGCCTACCTTGCTAGGTTACTGTGAGGTTTAAATGATATAATATATGTAAAATAGTTGACACTTAACTCAAAATGGTCCTTATCACCATCACCATTACACACACCCACACACACATAGATATACAGTGGAGTATTATTTAGCCATAAAAAATATGAAATCTTGCCATTTGCAACATGGGAGGAGCTAGAGGGTATAATGTTAAGTGAAATAAGTCAGTCTGAGAAAGACAAATACCATATGATCTCACTCATATGTAGAATTTAAGAAACAAAACAAATGAGCAAAGGAAAGAGACAAACCAGGAAACAGACTTTTAACTATAAAGAACAAACTGATGGTTACCAGAAGGGAGGTGGATGGGGGGATGGTAGAAAAAGGGGGTAAAGGGGCACCTGGGTGACTCAGTTGGTTGGGCGACTGCCTTCGGCTCAGGTCATGATTCCGGAGACCCGGAATCGAGTCCCACATCAGGCTCCCTGCTCGGTGGGAAGCCTGCTTCTCCCTCTCTCACTCCCCCTGCTTGTGTTCCCTCTCTGGCTGTGTTTCTCTCCGTCAAATAAATAAAATCTTTAAAAAAAAAAAAAAAGAAAGAAAAGAAAAGAAAGCAGAGGTGGAAATTAAAGAGTACACTTATTATGAAATAAAAGCAATATTTTAAAAAACACTAGACATCATTTGGGTTGGTAAGCAAAAGGCCTAGCTGTTGGGGGGAGGGTTACCAATAAAGCTACATTGAGGCCAATATGCAGACATTAGGGCTGGGGCAGTCTGCTGCCAGCCACTGGAGGCTCTGGTTCAATAAATATATTAAATCCCAGGTTTTAATTAGAATGTGGTTCTAGAACCTATTTCTAAAGCAGATTTTTAGTCAGCCATTAAAAAAAAAAAAAGAAGGGAATCTTGCCATTTAAAACAACATGGAAGGACTTTGAGGGCACTATGCTAAATGAAGTAAGTCAAACAGAGAAAGACAAACGCTGTCTGATCTCACTTATATGTGGAATCTTAGGGGGGAAGCTCATAGATACAGAGAACAGACTGGTGGTTGCCGGAGGCAGGGGGTGCAGGATGGGTGGAATGGATGAAGGGGGTCAAAAGTTACAAACTTCAGTTATAAAATAAAAAAGTGAGAATGTGATGTACAGCGTGGTGCCTATAGTTTATAAAACTGTATTGTATATTTGAAAGTTGCTAAGAGAGTAGATCTTAGATTGTAAGAAAAATTTGTGGCTATGTATGGCTCTATAGCTCTGTGTGGTAATACATGTTAACTAGACTTGTGGAGATTGTTTTGCAATACATACAAATATTAAATTGCGTTGTATACCTGAAACTAATAGAATATGTCAATTATATCACAATGTTTTTTTTCTAAAGCAGGTAAATCTTTTGTAAATCAGAGCTTATTTTTCTCCCAGGGATTGTGATATATTTGTAGAGTTTATTTCTGACCAAGGATTCAGTATAAAATAATGCTTACACATGGCCAAGAAAATGTCACGAAAACACAGATAAAGGAACTCCAGACCTTCAAAGTAGATTTCAGTAGATTTATCGAGCTTTAATTGCTTTAAAATGGAAATCTGCTGTCATCCCTTATTCTTCCTTAAGATACATCTCGACAAAATTAATATTTTTCTGGAAGAATCTAAGGAGTTGGTGGCTGAAAGTCATGGGCTTCCCATGTCTGCGTCCCTCCCTGGGTACTCTGGGACCTGGCGTCCGCACGTGGCGCGGAAGGCTGCGGGAAGAGTGGCCCCCGGCGCAGGGGAGCGCCTTCTACCAACTGTGGTTTTGTGTCCCTGTCAGTGGCGGTCAGATCCCCCAGTTGCCTCTTAAGACCCTTTATTTTTGAGTGCTTTTAACCAGACTGCACTTTAATGCTGGTCCCCAAGCACAGGGCACTTTCGTATTGGGGTATTACTTTCCAGTGGGTCCCTTCTGGTGGCCCCCTCCGTTCCTGTTTCTCCTCCAAAATCAGCCTGAGCACTCCCGCTCTGCTTTACCTCTCTGCCGATGCTCTTCTGCCCCGCGGAGATCGAGAAGTGTGTAGTCTTACATCTCAGGCTGATTTCATGGATGTTCAGAGTGTTCTGGTAGACATTTAGCTTACTTCAGGGGACCCTTTGAAACAGGGTCTCCTATTCTCTGCCATCTTGCCAGTTTCCTAGCAGCCCGAATACAAAGCAGTATTTTTACAGCATGAATCACTCTGCTCCATGCCTGTTCTCTCCCTCCTTTATTTTCATGCTAATACTGAGCCTCCAAGACTCACCTGGAGGAGATAGTCTCCCGTTTCATCTAAGATGGGACTAAATAACCCTTATTAAAGTCCCAATCCAAGCTCTAGCTACTTAGCAGGAAACCACCCCAGTGATTGTTCAGGGTTGAGTTTCCTTCTGGTTAGGGACTAAAACCCTAAAACCCATTGTTAAATGTTTTACATCCTCCTGCTTTTATAACACTCTTGCAATCTAACTTGGTAGTTACCTCTTAATGTAATGATTCTTTGCCAAGTATAGACTCATTGAGATAGTATGTATCATCTTATTGATCTATGTAGCCCCCATACCTTCCCGCATGTGGTATTAAGTGAGCTATCAATTACTTAAAACATTGTTATTGTTGAACCAGTTGCATACAAGCTCTGTTAAAGTCCGATGTTGACCGCCTCCCCAAAGAGAAACCAAGACGTTCAGGATAATGCCAATCACACAGCGAGGTCTATTTCTAGCTAGCTAGGGTCCAAGCATCTGGCTGGCGCAGCGGGTTTCAGCAAGGACCCTGAATGCAAACGTCTAGGGGTTTATATGTCTTTCCAACAGCAAGCAGGAGCCACACAGTCAACCGACATTCTTAGTTTGCATCTAAATACCTCCCCAGGACCCTCCCTGGATGTGTTTAACTGGTTGGGCAGCTCCCCAACCTGGCTTGCCTTGGTTTTCCAGGGGCCATTTATCCCTAACACATGGAGCTGTTTTTGAGTAAACAGGATCGCAGTTTGGATTCCAAAACTGGACCTTACAGCTGATAAAGGAGAGGAAGGAGTCAAAGATAATGGTGATTGTTGGACTGGCTGAGAGACAGGGGCACCCAAGATGGCTGATCTTCCCGCCAAAGCAACCCTGGCCACTGTGTCCTCTCCAGTAAATTGAAACGTAAGGGGTGGGGGGGGACCAAAATTTCCCATACCTGACTTTCCAGCCAGGGACCACCCACCATCGTCTGGACCTTCCCCACCCCCAACCAATCACCTGGGGACACGATGTTACCTTGCCTATAATATGGGGAAAAAACCCACCTGAATCCAGACCCGGGAGATAAGGCTTAAAAACCCTTACACTCCCCAACCCAGGTGCGACTTCCCCTGACTCTCCTGTCTGGAGTCGTGGAACCTCGCCCGAGGGTGCTTGCCATAAAGCTCACTCTTTGGACTTTGTTTGCCTTTGCTGTCTCCGTTCTATTTGCGATGAAAAACCTTACAGTGATAAGTGAAATAAGTTTGCTAGAAGGAAGTTGGGCAGGAGAGCCAGCTGGGGATGGCAAAGGTTTTGTGGGGTTAAGATTGGGCGGTGTGGGGTTTTAGGCAACGGCAGGACCACCCTGGTAAGATGAAAGACTGGAGTCTATCTCTGGGGCCAGGAGAAGTTACAACAGTAGTATGTCATCAGAAAAGACCTATTCAAGGACACCTGGGTGGGTCAGTTGGTTACATGTCTACCTGCAGCTCAGGTCAGGATCCCAGAGTCCTGGAATCGAGTCCCATGTCAGTCTCCCTGTCCAGCGGGGACTGTTTCTCCCTCTCCCTCTGCTGCTCCCCCTGCTCATGCTCTCTCTCTGTCAAATAAATTAATTTAATTTAATTAAAAAAAAAAAGAATGGGGTGCCTTGATGGCTTAGAGGGTTAAGCCTCTGCCTTTGGCTCAGGTCATGATCTCAGGGTCCTGGGATTGAGCCCCACATCAGGGTCTCTGCTCAGCAGGGAGTCTGCTTCCCCCTCCCACTTGCCTCTCTGCCTACCTGTGATCTCTCTCTCTGTGTCAAATAAATAAATAAAATCTTTTGAAAAAAAGTGGCGCCTGGGTGGCTCAGTTGGTTAAGCGACTGCCTTCAGCTCAGGTCATGATCCTGGAGACCCGGGATCGAGCCCCACATTGAGCTTCCTGCTCAGCGGGAAGCCTGCTTCTCCCTCTCACTGCCCCTGCTTGTGTTCCCTCTCCGGCTGTGTTTCTCTCTGTCAAATAAATAAAATCTTTAAAAAAAAAGAAAAAAAAAAGAGGGGTGCCTGGGTGGCTCAGTCATTAAGTGGCTGCCTTCGGCTCAGGTCATGATCTCAGGGTCCTGGGATCAAGCTCCACATCAGGCTCCCTGCTCAATGGGAAGTCTGCTTATCCCTCTCCCACTCCCCCTGCTTGTGTTCCTGCTCTCGCTCTCTGTCAAATAAATAAAATCTTAAAAAAAAAGATCTATTCATCTCCAGTTGAAAACCTATATATAGAGATCTAATAGGCTGGAGGTTTTAGCTGAGAGTCTACTGCTTCCCGGTCCCACTCGTTCAGGTTGTCAGCACCTGGCACCTCCCATAGGAACCTGTTGTATCGCCATCTTTTTTTTTTTTTTTTTAAGATTTTATTTATTTGACAGAGAGAAATACAGCCAGAGAGGGAACACAAGCAGGGGGAGTGAGAGAGGGAGAAGCAGGCTTCCCGCTGAGCAGGAAGCCCGATGTGGGGCTCGATCCTGGGTCTCCGGGATCATGACCTGAATCGAGGGCAGCGCCTAACCAACTGAGCCACCCAGGTGCCCCTATCACCATCATCTTACTTAGCACATATTATTATTGTTAATGATTTGACTATCTTCCTCTATAAGCACCATTACATGAGGGACTATGTCTACTTTGATCTCCATGGTCTGTCCAGCCCAACATCAAGCAGAGCAGACAGCATTTAAAAACTATTTCTTAACCAAATGAATGAATAAATGAATGAATGTTGGCAATATTTATACTAGCTAAGACCTATGAAGGAACTCATTGTGTTGCATCTACTATGCTAAATGCTTTTTCGGGAGTCCTCCTTCGTAACCCTTATCACCCTCCTTTGATCTGGCACTATATCCTCCTACAGACAAGGGATTTTGCGCTGAGTTTAAACAGTTTATCCAAGGGAAGTGGAGGCTGATATCTTGAGCACATTATTTACCTCTCGGTTTCAGTGAAAAGAAGGTGAAAAATCATGGGTTCTCAATGGCCATCCATGGGCTTATATGTCTCAGTCTTATATTTGACTTGACCAACATTTTTCTTTTTTACCAAAAAAATCATTTACTGTTTTATTATAGTTTCCCAAATAATTTTAGATAGTTCTCAGAAGGGATTTTTAACAACTGCACCTGCTAGGTTAATTCTGTCATGTTAGTATTTGAAATTATTTTTCCTCATTAGTTAAAATCTTTCTATGTATTCAAAAATACAGTATAATTTCACTACAAATTATATCATTTTTCCCTCCACAAAGAATTAACCCTCTGGTAATTTCTCTTGTGCAAGAATGTACAATATGAATGATTAAGCCTAACAGGATCTAAAGAGGTAGCAGGTTGGGGTGCCTGGGTGGCTCAGTTGGTTAAGCGACTGCCTTTGGCTCAGGTCATGATCCTGGGGACCCGGGATCGAGCCCCACATCGGGCTCCCTGTTCGGCAGGAAGCCTGCTTCTCCCTCTCTCAGTCCCCCTGCTTGTGTTCCCTCTCTTGCTGTGTTTCTCTCTGTCAAACAAACAAACAAACAAATAAATAAATAAATAAAATACTTAAAGATGTAGGGTTACAGAAAACCTTTCTTCACTAACCATATTAAGCTCAAATTTATCTTGTGATTAACATACATTTATTTCTCTGTGCCCTTCTCTCTCTCTCTCTCTCTCTCTTAAAAGATTTTATTTTCAGGGGCACCTGGGTGGTTCAGTTGGTTAAGCGCCTGCCTTCTTCTTAGGTTGTTAGGGCTTGCTTAGCCTCAAGGCTGCCATAACAGGCTCTCTAACCCCCTGGTGATTTAGGCCTCTACCTATCTAAAACCCCCTGGTGGTTTATGCCTTTACAAAGCCTGTGTTAACCAAATGAGGGCAGTTAAGTCAAGAAACCATTTGTGCATCTTGCTTCAGTTCCTGGAATGTTTGGGCATTCCAGGAACTGGGGCGGGGGAGGGGGGGGGTGTTAAAATGTTACCTCACCCAAACAGGAAAATTACTGTGTGACTCATGCTTGCTGTTTGAAATGCATATAAACCCCTAGACTCTTGCATTCAGGGTCCTTGCTGAAACCCCCTGTGCCGGGGGGGGGGGGGGGGGGGGGGGTGTACTTGGACCCCAACTAGCTGGAAATAAACCTCCCGGTGTGATGCATTATCCTGAGCATCCTTGGTTCTTTTTTGGGGAAGCGGTCAACACCGGACTTTATAAAGGTCATGATCCCGGAGACCTGGGATGGAGCCCCTCATCAGGCTTCCTGCTTGGCGGGAGGCCTGCTTCTCCCTCTCTCACTCCCTCTGCTTGTATTCCCTCTCTAGCTGTGTTTCTCTCTGTCAAATAAATAGATAAAATCTTAAAAAAAAATTTTATTTTCAAGTAATCTCTGTACCCAACATGGGGCTCAAACTCAACCCTGAGATCAAGAATTGCACGCTCTAGGGACTGAGTCAGCCAGGTAGTGTCCAATATTTTTAAAACATTGAAGCCAATAGTGGAAATGGAGAGATTTCTCATACACACCCGGATAGCAAGCTTCTTTTGCAAAACTTCAGAAAAACACAGGTGTTGGGCTGGCTGAGAGACAGGGGCACCCAAGATGGCAGGCATCCCAGACGGGGTCAAGATGGCTGATCTTCCTGCCAAAGCCGCCGAGGCCACCATGTCATCTCCAGTAAAATTGAAACTTGGGGGGGGGGGCACTGAAAGTTCCCATACCTGACTTTCCAGCCAGGGGCTACCCACCATTGTCTGGAACCTCCCCACCCCTAACCAATCACCTGGGGACACGATGTTCCCTTGCCTAATATGGGGGGAAAAAGCACCTAAATCCAGACCTGGAACCCATAAGGCTTAAAAACCCTTACACTCCCCAACCCAGGCGCGACTTCCCCGACTCTCCTCTCAGGAGTTGCGGAACCTCGCCCGAGGGTGCTTGCAATAAAGCTCACTCTTTGGACTCTGTCTTTGCGGTCTCCGTTTGCGACGAAAAACCTTACAACAGGAATCTGTGTGCGTTCAGACAGGTCAGCAGTGGGCGGGAGCTGAGTCGCTGAGTTGTAGCTGCCTGTGGGGTGAGGTGGCTGGACCCCACCCCCAGCGCCCCCCTCACTCCGTCACTCACACACACACCCTCCACCCACCCGCCCAGTTCACTCATTGCCCCCTCTGTTCCCTGAAGGCATTCCTGTTAGCTATCCTCCATCTTCTAGCAAGTCTTCAGGTTCTTTTATTATCATTCAGTTTCTTTCTTTTTCCTTAAAAGCAGAGTAATCAATCTTTTTTTTTCTTTTTTTGGCTTCTCTTAGTTGTTTCTTGTTTTTCTTTTTTTGGTTTTTTTTTTAAAGCTGTACCTGTTACTCTGTCCTCTTATTTTCCAATGAATTAGAGGCCTCCAGTAGAAAGATGATTTCCAAAATCCCCTCTTGAAGACATTCTACCTAAGGACTCTGTAGTCACACTTCCCATCTAACCAGCGGCAAAGTCAGTTCTTAGAGGCACCAGGATGGCAGAGAAGCAATCAAGCTCCTGTCCCAGAAAGGCCCGCCCCTCCCCCCATACCCCCCCTTCCCTCCTCCCAAGCCCACCACCCCATGGAGCCCCCCAGAGCCTTTCTTGCTCCCTCTAGGGAGTATAAGAGAATCACCTGGAGAGTTTGTGAAAGCACAGATCCTGGGCCTCCTTGAGGACGGATTCCAATTGGGTTGACTCAGGGGAGGCCCAGGAATTTGTACCTCTACCCAGTAATTCTACCTCTGGGTAGAAACTCAAAATAATTGAAAACAGGATCTTACACCCATGTTCATATATCAGCATTCTTCACAAAAGCCAAAAACGGTGGAAGAGATGAATAAACAAACAAAATACAATATGTACACATAAGCCTCCAAAAGTAAGGAAATTCTAACCCATGCTATACCTAGATAAACCCTATGTGAAATAAGCCAGTCACAAATGGACAGGGACTGTATGATTGCACATTCATGAGATACCTAGAGGAGTCAGGTTCAGAGACTTGCTGCAAGGGGCCCAGTGGAGAGGGGAAGAGGGAGTTGTTTAATGGGTATAAAGTTTCAGTGTTGCAAGATGGAGAGAGTTCTGGAGCTGGGTGGTGGTGACTGGTGCATGACATTGTGAATGTGCTTAACGCCCCTGAAATGTACACTCAGAAATCAGTGAGATCATAAATTTTATACGTATTTTACTAACATTTAAAAAATAATATTAGAGGGGCACCTGGGTGGCTCAGTTGGTTAAGCGACTGCCTTCGGCTCAGGTCATGATCCTGGCGACCCGGGATCGAGTCCCACATTGGGCTCCCTGCTCGGCAGGAAGCCTGCTTCTCCCTCTCTCGCTCCCCCTGCTTGTGTTCCCTCTCTCCCTGTGTTTCTCTCTGTCAAATAAATAAAAACTTTAAAAAATAAAATAAAATAAAATAATATTAGAAATATTTGCATTCTAAGAAGCTCCCTGATGCTGATGCTGCTGACCTATGAACCACACATTTAGAGGACTCCACCAACCATAAACACAATGACATTGAAACCAAATTAGCTCTTGGGGATACCAACTTTCCTCTTTATGACTTTATCCAGAGAGCAGATTTCTTAACCTCCCTGGGTCTTTGTTTTCATATGCAGAAGATGGGAGTTTGGATGAGAGCCTGGACCAGGTGACCCCTGTTTCCCACGGGCTAGGTGAGGACTTGCTTTGAATCTGAATGTGCTTCCAGGAGAGAGCTCCAGCCCATGGATGGAAAGACTGTGCAACGTATACAGTGTGGGTTTAGGACAGTCCAGACTTTCCCAGTCTATGGGGGAGGGGCAGGGAACAATGCTTTAGGAAAATGAGGTTCATTCAGGATGGTTCTGAAGGTTGTTGTTGTTTTTTAAAGATTTTATTTATATGACAGAGAGAAACACAGCCAGAGAGGGAACGCAAGGAGGGGGAGCAAGAGAAGGAGAACAGGCTTCCTGCTGAGCAGGGAGCCCGATGTGGGACTCGATCCTGGGTTTCCGGGATCATGACCTGAGCTGAAGGCAGTCGCTTAACCAACTGAGCCACCCAGGCACCCCGGTTCTGAAGGTTTTTGATCAATGCTTAGTACACCTGGAATCTAACAAATGGTTATTGGAATCCTTGATTTCAATGTTTGGTCATTTCCAGAAGTGTAGGAGTCTAGTACCGAAGAAAAGCTACAAAGTGACCATGGAAGCTATCAAATTACTGACAATGAGACTTTTCTCTGACATTTTTAGAGACATATGCTAAGGCAGAAGCAAACAATGGCTGGGTTTGATCATGTCTGCCAGTTCTGTTTAAAATCCAGCTTATTTTCTCTTACAACAGGAACAACAAATTCTAAATTCATTTTAATGAAGATTTTTTTTAAAAAGATTTATTTATTTGAGAGAGAGTGCATATGTGCATGGGAGGAGAGGGGAGGGGGAGAGCGAGAGCCAATCCTCAAGCAGGCTCTGTGCTGAGCACAGAGCTCCATGCAGAGCTCAATCTTAGGGCCCTGAGCTCATGACCTGAGCTGAAATCAAGAGCCAGCCACTTAACCGACTGTGCCAATCAGCCTCCACAACGAAGAGAGTGTTGGTTTTACTATATCCTCCATCCGCTACAAGTTTCTACTTTGAAAACCAACCATTTGAAACTCACCAATGATGAAGTTGGTGCCTCTGTTAAAGTCAAACCCCAGGTGACTTTAGGTTGAGATTACCCGTTGGATGTCTCCACAGCAGGTCTGAAGCACGTGGGGAGGTGCTCTGCTCCTCCCTCCAACATGCTTGGAACTATCCAGAGGGCAAAGGGGGCCTGCTGGCACAGAAGTCATTGGTCATGATGAGCAATGCGAACCCATGGGTACAAATATCCGTGTTGACAAAAATAGAGCCAGGTTAAAAACCCAAAACCAAAATCTTAATAAGGAAAAGCAAGCAGATGTCATTCTTATTTTTTCATTTTTACTTTAATTCCAGTAGAGTTAGCATACAGTGTAATATTAGTTTCAGGTATACTGTTAAAGTCCGATGTTGACCGCCTCCCCAAAGAGAAACTGAGGACGCTCAGGATAATGCAAATCACACAGCAAGGTTTATTTCTAGCTAGCTAGGGTCCAAGCATCTGCCTAGCGCAATGGGTTTCAGCAAGGACCCGGAATGCAAGGGTCTAGGGGTTTATATACATTTCAAACAGCAAGCATGAGTTACACAGTAATTTCCTGGTTGGGTGAGATAACATTTTAGCCCCCTCCCCAGTTTCTGAAATGCCCACACATTTCAGGAACTGGGGCAAGGAAGCAAGATGCACAGATGGTTGCTTGACTTATCTGCCCTCATTTGGTAAACACAGGCCTTGTAAAGGCATCAATCACCAGAGGGTCTTAGATACGTAGAGGCCTAAATCACCAGGGAGTTTCAGAGCCTATTATGCCGGCCTTGAGGCTAAGCAGGCCCTAACAGTACAATAAAGGGATTCAACATTTCCACCCCTCACCTGGTGCTCCTGGTGGATGTAAGTCCTAAATCCCAGCTCCTCTTTCTTACATTGTGAAATTTTGTTTCCTTACTGCAGTGAGACCCCCACACTGTATGGACAACATTAACGGCTGGGGCTGGAGCTTGCTGCTAATTTGATACTAAAATCGAAGTAAACTTTAGATGCAACACACTTCATAAAGCTGGTACTTCTTTAACTTTTGATCATTCAGCTCTCATCAAATATACATACATCTTGTATAACAGACCTAGTAAAACCAACGATTATGTGGACACATCAATTTCAGTTCTGTTTGTTTCCATTTGGAAAAGCAAAAGTTACAGAAAAATTCAACTTCCGCTCTGGAAGTTACCACCAGGCAAAGCTGAGGGGTTGACTAGAAGGTGCCTTCATCCCTCTGCTGACCTCTAGTGGTGACAGCAGGAGCGCTTAAAGGAGCCAACCAAAGTGGAAATTCAAGGGGGGCAAAGTACACGGTGTTTGTGGAACGCGTGGAATATATAATACCTCAACCATGTTTTCCTTAGACATGCAATTGAAGCCACCCAAATGAAAACCTGCCCGCTGGTGATAGTTAAATTCGTTTCCTCTCAAACAAAAAGTCGCGGTTGGTGCCTTGTACCTGCCATATAATTACCGTGTTAGCTTGGGATCACCTTGCGTGAAGGAGCTCATGCTAAGTTTGCAACCCAGGAATTACTGCAATCAGAGCTGCACTCACAGCAGATCATTGACAGTCACCATGGGACAATGGCACTGGTCTGCATTGCAGGGCTGTTCACATCCAGGTCTCTGGAGTTGATACTGGATGTGGGTAAAGACTCAAGGACAACTGGGCTTTGCCTGCCAGGAACCCAGTTATCAGGAGATAACTAAAGACAACCAAGGACGTTGGATAAGCAGATGGGTTCTGTCCCAGGCACTCCCCATATGGCAAGGAGACAGGCTCAGGAAGACAAAACTTGCTGAGTCAAGGGGCTGCCTTCATGCCAAAGTCTGTGCTGTTTTCACCACCCGCCTCTCACCCACAGTGGAAGAAAGGAATCACACCATGATCTGGGGCTTGAAACATGAACCAAGCCACGATCACTGGAAGCAAGTGAGTGTCTGAAACCTAAAGCAGGTGGAAGTAGAGGTGAGAGGTGGTCAGAGAAACCCAGGACTTTGACCCCCGTGTAGGGGTGCCAGATAAAATACAGGACACATGCAACATTTGGGACGTACCAAAAAACTCTCCATTGCTTCTCTGAGATGCAAATGCAACTGGGCATCTTGCATTTTTATTTGCTAAATTAGCAGCCCTACTTCTGAATATCTTTTGTATCTGGTTTGTTTGAGCTGAAGGGGGGGTGGGTCTTGAGGTTGTTCTTATTAAGTCAATGTTTGATGGCTCCCATGGTAGTAGACAACAAGTAGGGGATGAAAGGCAATAGAACATTCTCACACCTGGGGAGGATAGCATTCTCCACGGGGAGCTAAGACTGTGTTTGTTTGGAAAGACAGGTAATAATACAAGGCCATGTCAAAAACTCTGGTGGGCACCCAGATCACCTGGGATCTGGTTAAAATGCAGATTCTCATTCAGTAGGTCGGGGGAGGGCCCAAGACTTTGCTTTTTTTTTTTTTAAGATTTTATTTACTTGACAGAGAGAAACACAGCGAGAGAGGGAACACAAGCAGGGGGAGTGAGAGAGGGAGAAGCAGGCTTCCCGCCGAGCAGGGAGCCCGATGTGGGACTCGAACCCGGGTCTCCGGGATCATGACCTGAGCCGAAGGCAGTCGCCCAACCAGCTGAGCCACCCAGGCGCCCGAGACTCTGCATCTCTAACACGTTTGCAGGTCCAGGGCCACACTCTGATCAAGTATAGGTGAACCACGTAAGCTGAATGGCGAGTTCAGACTCAAGTGCCCTCTACAGATGGAGCCTCCCACCCTGCAATGGGGGACAGAGGCACAGGGGGACAGCCGCCAAGATGCCTGCCCAGAATCTGGGCTTCAGAAAGCCACAGTCTTGGGCATGGCTGTACTTCGCGACTGCTGTTCCAGTCCAACGGTGGGTCTTAATTGTTTACTTTGAGCAAAAAGCATGTGAGCACTATTGGCCTGGTGGAGCCATCTCTTTTCTGTCAGTGGAAAGATTTCTGCAAAAAAAAAAAAAAAAAGAAAGAAAGAAAGAAAGAAAGAAAGAAAGAAAGAAAGAAAGAAAGAAAGAAAGAAAAAAGAAAGCTCTCTGCAGCGGTTGGGCTGGGCGTGGGGGTGTTTACCATCCTGCAGACACTGTGGTCAAGGAGGAGGATGATCTCATCTCATCTTACCATCTCCAGATCAAAGGAACCCTTTCCCCACAGTCTTACTTTTCAGAGCTTGATTGTCTGTGAATTACAGGGAGCAGGATCACATTGTGGAGCCAGACCCAGAGAGGCTCATAAAGAGCCAGGTGCCTGGGCCTGAGCCAGCCTTGGGGAGCAGAGAGGTTTCCCTGTCCCAGATCAGCCATGTGGATGCTACCGAATCAAATTCTTCTAGATGTCAAGGCCTGGCACCTCAAATTGGGCAAACCTGAAGGCAGAGAGTGGCTTCAGGGTCATCAGCAAAAATCTCTACTTCTCTTCTCTAGGGTTGGAAAGAAGGAGAAACACTGCAATGTGTCGGGGGTCTGCTATGTGCCAGGCCTTGTGCCTAAGTCAGTGGTTGGACTCGCGCGCACAAGCGTGCACACACACACACACACACACACACACACACACACCCATGTAGAAGTAAGAGGCAGAAAGTAGCCGGTTTTTAATTTTTGTTCATTTGTGAGAATAAATATCTATCTTTAGAGTACAGAGAGACACCCACTTCAGATATTTTTCTTTTGTTGATCCTTGATGAAACAGAAAATTTGGTTTTGGAAATTGTTCACATAGGGTATAATCTTACTCCAGAAAAAGCCTTTGTAATTCCATCCCCTAGAAGAGACTGGGGCTGTCCCACCCATTCAGTGGACCTGTCTTGGAGGTATCAACCAATTCAATTAATTCCGGCATCTCTTCCAATCTCAAAATTCCTTTGTCTGCTTGTTGTGCCCTTGACCGGATGCTTTATCACTACACAAAGCTGTTCTCTTTGATGCGTTCTGGAAATAACAAATGCAACTAAATTATAGTTTTTAATTTGGCCACAAAGTCGTGAAAGGAAGAGTAATCAAATTAACTAGATTATTGAATTCTTTTGCAAATGTCAAGGGATAACAGAGGCCTTCAGACTTTTGAGAAATAATTGGCTGCTACTAGGTATGCATTCTAGCCCTGTGAACAAGTGATCCAGCTTAAAAGGAGAACTTGAGAGTTCTCCACACCCCCTCTCCCCTGTACTGGCACCCTGGGTATGCAGAGTCCAATATCAGCACATGTCCTTCCAGCCCCTAACCCTCCTCTCTGCTAGTGAGATTCACAGCGGGCATTCCTACACCGGGCAGAGGAAACTCCCTTTCAATAACTCATCCCATTAACTTCTCTGAGACCTACCTCATAAGGTGGTTGTGAAGATTAAGTCATAGGTAAAACCTGCCTAACACAAAGCTAGACACAAGGAAGGCACTCCACGACAGTAGCCATTAAGATTATTGCATCATTGGGCGCCTGGGTGGCTCAGTTAGTTAAAGCCTCTGCCTTCGGCTCAGGTCATGGTCTCAGGGTCCTGGGATCGAGGCCGCATCGGACTCTCTGCTCAGCAGTGAGCCTGCCTCCTCCTCTCTCTCTGCCTACTTGTGATCTCTCTCTCTCTGTCAAATAAATAAATAAAATCTTTAAAAAAAAAGATTATTGCATCATTATAAATAGGAGACACTATGGAAAGAGAATATAAACGCACCGAAGAGTTCTAATTGAAATGGGGATGAGAGAGGTAAGTCAATTGCCTCTGGGAATGGTTGCTATCGCACGTGGTTAGAATTCTAGCCAGGAAGCCAACCTCAGTCTACCAGGCAGGTCTTGGGAGATGCCACCTGGGGGAATGGGGCCACATAGACTTACCAACCAGGATGCCCATAGTTATATATACCATGACTACCAGGAAAGCAAAACAGAATTGCCTCTCTGGTCCCTTCTGGAGCCACTGGCCTGGTAGACCTGGCTTCTTAGAACAGTCTCACCTGGAGCCTGGGCTGAGCAAGGATGTCCCTCAAAACTGGATTCCTTCACGTTATCAGAGGCCATGCTGGGAAACAAGACAGAATAATCTCTCCCCAACCAGTGTCTGGTGTTTTTAAAACCTTAAACTTTACAATTATTTGCTCTTAACTCTGGAAAAAGAAGGCTACTGATGCCCTGGCTTTTCACCCTCGTCCCGATCCTGTCTCTGGGAACCTTCATCCTCTGGTTTCTCAGGGTCTCGAGTTCTTTTGTACTATCTCAGATGATCATGTGGCTCTCAGAATGCTGACGAAAGGATTAAATCTCATAATGGAGTCAGAGCACCTGGAGGAGAGCCTGATCCACAGAAAATTCGCAATAAATGTTACTTTTCACTCATGACACATGTCTGAAGCAATCTCTCTTTTGTACAGTTCCAGCATGAGGGACCTTTGGTCCCTGATATATCCATACCTATCTTCTGATACCTGAAATTCCTCTTAGAAGGGAGCAAGGTTTTTACAGTTAAATATGAGGTAGAACATACAAATTGTATAGACAGAGTTTACATAAGTCTGAGAACTAACTGTGGAGGGGAAGAGTGTTATGATCAGAGAAGCCAGAAAGAACAGGACCCCAGCTGGCTTCTCAGACAAAGATGGTGGTGTCTTGTAGGGTCATCAGCCCTGGGTCCATTGTCAATTCTGCAGGTCTTAAGATACAATAAAGTATAGTGTCTCCAGAGGTAAGACAATAGAAGAAAACTTCCTTTTATGAAAAACACAGGGGCGCCTGGGTGGCTCAGTTCGTTGGGCGACTGCCTTCGGCTCAGGTCATGATCCCAGAGACCTGGGATCGAGTCTCACATTGGGCTCCCTGCTCAGCGGGAAGCCTGCTTCTCCCTCTCTCACTCCCCCTGCTTGTGTTCCCTCTCTCGCTGTGTTTCTCTCTGTCAAATAAATAAAATCTTTAAAAAAAAAAAAAAACACACAGGAGACAGCTATAAAAAGAAGGAAATTCTGACAAAAGCTACAACATGGGTAAGCTTTGAAACAAAACACAAAAGGAGAAATCTTGTATGATTCCACTTATTTGGGGGTACCTAGAGTGGACAAATTCATGGAGACAGAAAATAGGACAGTGTTTACCAGGGGCTGGGGGAGAGGGCATAGAAAGTTATTTATTGGGTATTCAGTTTCAGTTTGGTGGTCACAGGACAATGTAAATGCACCCGGTGCTGTTGAAATATACACTTAAAAATGATTACAATGGTCAGTTTTATGTTATGCATATTTTACCACAATAAAACACAGAAAGGAGGGACACCTGGGGGTGGGACACAGTGGGGTAAGCATCAGACTCTTGATTTCCGCTCAGGTCATGATCCAGGGTTGTGAGATCGAGCCCCATGTTGATCTCCATGCTCAGGGCAGAGTCTGCTTGGATTCTCTCTCTCCGTCTCCCTCTGCCCCTGCCTCCACTCATGCTCTCACTCTCTGTCTCAAATACATAAGTAAATCTTTTAAAGAATAAGAAATAAAACACACAGAGGATATATATATATATATGTAAACCAGAGACACCTGTTACTTGGCAAGAAGAAAATAACATAATAACATTCTGGGGTATTAGAATGTTCCTGGTGACTGGCCAACACACCCACTACCTGGAGGTTTAAAAAAAAGTCTGTAAGAGACACCATGATGAACGCAGAATCTAAGGTAGGAAAGTGAGGTGATGTTAAGAGCTGGCTTGACTCATGAAGCTACAAACTCAGGGTCCACCAACAGCCCTTCCCAGGGCAATTTCCCAACCAGTTTTTCACAAACTAGTAGAGAGAAGAAATGGTCATATTTGTAAGCCCTGAGGATAAGTCACAACACTGCTTTTCCTGCCCCAGGGCTTGCCTCATTAATCCCTGCTTTTGTAACCCATCCAGGACACACAGATTGGGAAGTTCTATGTCAGGGGGCCCAGAATACTCATGTTCAAGAGCTGGAACAATCTCCAGATTCTTGTCCTTTGCACCCTGACTTATAAATTGCTAAGTGCTTCTGCATCAAATCCTATTTTCTTAAGGTTAGACTTCAACATCCTTAATAGACTTAGGAGTTTCTGAGATTTCCTTACAGGACCTTTATATTGTCTCTTTGCCTCGCAGAGTCTGTACTCCCTTATTTCATTCACTGTTGAGAGAAGGAGTTACCAGCTCACTGTAGGACAGCCTCTCACCGATGAGGGCAAGTCTTACTGGACCTTTCTGCAGGAAGAGAAAGCCACGGGAAGATGACCCAGGGTTGTTACCTTGGCATTGCGGGTTCACACCAATTTTATCTTGGAGAAGTGAATGCTCTGTGACAGAAAGCAGATCGAAGATGACCTGGGGCTTGAGGGGCAGGGGTGGGAGCAGCTGCTGGGGATGAACGAGCTTCTGTGGAATGGAAGCATTCTAAAACTGCAGGGAGGGGGTACGTGCACAGCTATACACGCTTTAAGACTTATTGAACATTTTATTTATGTTATCCTCAGTAATGCTTTCTATTAAAAATAGGAATGTGGGGTACCTGGATGGCTCAGTTGGTTAAGTGGCCCACTCTGGATTGCCGATCTCAGGGTTAGGGGATCCAGACCTGCAGCAGGCTCCATACTCAGTGGGGAGTCTGCTTCTCCTTCTCCCTCTCCCACTCCCCCACCTCTCACTCTCTCTTGCTCTCTCTTTCTTTCAAATAAATAAATAAAATCTTTTTTTTTTTTAAGAAATATGGGGGCGCCTGGGTGGCTCAGTGGTTAAGCTTCTGCCTTCAGCTCAGGTCATGATCCCGGAGACTCGGGATCGACTCCCACATCAGGCTTCCTGCTCGGTGGGAAGCCTGCTTCTCCCTCTCTCACTCCCACTGCTTGTGTTCCCTCTCTGGCTGTGTTTCTGTCTGTCAAATAAATAAAATCTTTAAAAAAATAAATAAATAAAGTATATACTCTTAAAAAAAAAAGAAATATGAAGGGCAGCTGGGTGGTTCAGTCATTAAGCATCTACCTTTAGCTCAAGTCATGGTCCTGGGTTCTTGGGATCCAGCCCCTCACCGGGCTCCCTGCTCAGTGGGGAGTCTGCTTCTTCCTCTTCCACTTCCCCTGTTTGTGTTCCCTCTCTTGCTGTGTCTCTCTCTGCCAAATAAATAAATCTTAAAAAAGAAAGGAAGAAAGGAAAAAAGAAAGAAATCAAGAAAGAAAAGAAGGAAGAAAGGAAGGAAGGAAGGAAGGAAAGAAGGGAGGGAGGGAGGAAGAAGGGGACATTTGTAAGAACAGAAACAAAAAACATTGAACTGTAAAATAAGATTTGCCCTCTTTACTGAGTGTTTGCTTTACTTAGTTATAAAGCTTTATCCAAAAAAAAAAAGCATCAAGTTCCAATAGTGTCGTAATCTGAAAGAAGTCTTAGCCTTGCAAGGTTTTGGGGAGGATCCAATAGATACTGGATGGAAAGGGCCTGGGAGGGGGGGGACCCAAAAAACACAATATGCTGACTCACCATGGTAACAGCTGCAGAGGGCGAGGCATGGGAACACCCAATCCAAATCTACCTTTTCTTAAGCAACCAGGAAAGACTAATCTCGATCTTCAGTCTCACAAACTGAACAACAGACTACTGCCAAATCTATTTAAAAAACCATGGTCTGGGTTCTCTGCCTCCCCTCCATGG
Source organism: Spilogale gracilis (assembly GCA_004023965.1). Lineage (NCBI taxonomy): Eukaryota > Metazoa > Chordata > Mammalia > Carnivora > Mephitidae > Spilogale > Spilogale gracilis. The sequence goes on from PITA01008784.1 coordinate 45,141, forward strand.
GCTAGTTTCTTCCATCCCTAAAGCCCAAATATAATCCCTACTGGCAGCACACAGGGTGGGGGCTTGGCATAGAGGGTAACAGACTTGCCAAGCCTCACTTGCCCTATCTGTAAACTGGGGAGACAGTAAACCTTTGTGGGTGTGTCTGGCCAGCATGTATCCCCTCCCCTCCTGGCAATGCTAGCCCACTCCTTTGAGGAACTTCTGCCTCCTCCCGGTGGTTTTCCTGTGGCTGGATCGATCGTTACCTCAATGTCAGCCCCTGGGCACCTGGGATGAGGATGAGCCAACCGCAGACCCTTGCAAGAACCTGAGGCCAACCCAGAATGAAATCTGGGCAATCCTAATGGTCTGAAAGTCCCTGGATTCAAACTTATTCTTTCAAACGTATGTGCTAATACACCTCCTTCTTTGCTTAAAAGAAACCAACACCCCACATCCCAAATCAAAACCCAAAACTAAATCCCTTTCTCCCCATTTTGCTCAGGGCTGGCAATCCAGAGAAGGAGGGGTGTTCGTGGGACAACCAACTCTGATTTTCCTTTGTCTGATTTTCCTTTCCTTTGTTCCTCACTCCAGCCCTGTGCAGAGAAATTCACATAGCAAAGCCATGTTTTAAAAGCCAAGCTGGAGTCCAAAGGGAGGATTAATTATCAACAAGTTAGGAAGGATCATTACAGGGTCACTGCACAGGTTTTAATTCTTTGTATGCCTGAGATTTGAACAAACAAAACAAATGGGCTTTGACTGAAACAGGGGAGAGTCATAGTTGCCAAGAAAAGAAATTCTCATGTTCTAGAGTGCTAAACTCTTGAAATGGGAGAACAAAGCTAGTAATAGGATCTCCATCCCAATATCTTCTGGAATAGAGGACCAAGGACCTCCAAGGTCTCCCACACCCCATCTTTCTATGCGTATATTGAACTGACCGTCTTCACTTGCCCTTCTTTTTTTGGTCCACAGCTATGACTCCTTGGTTTGGGGGAGAAGTTGAATGTTGCTGGGATGCTCTTGGGCTTCCTGAGGCTCACTTCTCTGGCGCCCAGTTATCTCTACTAGTTTCAGTAGCTAGGCAATGGGCACAAAGAGAAACCATATAGGGAAGGATTAAGGTTGAAAAACGATTACAACAAAGACAGCAAGTTGTATGTATGCCGTTATGGGATGATGAAACCTGCTTTGGCCCTGGCTGGTTGTCCCTCTGTCAGGTGCTTTTAGGGTGTGCTCAGAAAATGTATCAGGTTGGGGTCAGACCTAGGGTTTGTTTTCAAAACCCAGGACAAAACAGGCTTAGAGCCTTGGGAACTCAACCACACAGTGCTTGGCTTCTCAAGGGAGGCACCAGGGCAAAGAGGGAGGACCCAGAAAATGCTTGTGTTTAAGAACAATCCAGGGAGGGAAGGATTTTGCTTTTCATTGTGTAAGCCTTCTAAACAATTTGAATTATTTACCATAACCATGTGGTTGTAACAAATAGAGATCGGCTTACAATTACGAATCATGGAAAAATAAGTTCTTTTCCTTTCCTTGCCTAATTTGTCAGGTCAGACTCTTAGCTTTGGTGGAGGTCAGAGGAAAAAGTCATCTCACACAGAGAGGGGCAGAGTTCTCCTGTGAGAAACCTTTCCTCCGTCTTTGTCTTATGTGTCATCTGATGGTTGGTTATGCCCTTGCAATGAGATCAGGCAATTAGCTCAGTGAGAAGCCCTGGACTGGGACTTGACCACAGTGGGAGCAAGAGCTCAAGCCCCACACGGGCTGGACTGGGGGACGCTGAATGGCCCAGGTGGTCATAACTCAGTCAATCGATCTGCTACCTGAGTTGGGGAGGAAAAAGAGATGGGACAGTATGTCAGATAGGCACAACCTTGGCCTGTGGTGGTCCTGGGGAAAAGGTATGAAGTCTGGTGAGCCATTCTTTCATCTCACAAGGACACATACATGGACACTCACTCAGAAGCTAATCAAGTGTGTGGCCTGGGCAGGATGGTCCCGCAGCAGTGGAAAGCTAATAAAGTCGTGAACCTCAAAGCACTGGCAGGATCCCTGCTCCAAACCACAGACTCACACGCCCCACCGGCAACCACAGCTGTGCCCAGAACATCACCCTACAAGCGGCTCCATTCCCCACCTCCCAGGGCCCTGATGTGGGGCTTAGTTCCAAATGTCCCAACTTGGGAACACCATAGTGACCCTTAAAGGAGAAGGAATCTTTGGGTCAGTTCTTGTACGTATCCGTTATATCTTAATCTCAGTGTGACTTTTTTCAGCAAAGCAGAACTAGTCTCATGTGGTCTGTTAGGTGGAATAGGGTTGTCGAATTGTCCAAGTTTTTTTCACAGTCTCAGGATGATGTTGCATGGACATTCTCTCTTTCCCCATCCTTTCTCACAGGATTTCCTGGCATCAGCCATCGTCTTACTCCTGATCTGTCATTTGTCCCCTTTTTTTCTATCCCAAGTACTCAGCATCATTGTGGGTTTTGGGGAGATCCTGGGCCCCAAGTCTCTGCTCGTTCTTCCAGCAGTGGTCCGATCTTGGTACCGACAGTAAGAATAGTGCCTTAAGCGGGCCACAGCTTGCCCTAGATACATTAGCCTCCTACTTACACAGAAAACCGATTTCATCAAAGTTGTAACCATCGTCCACAATTGACAAGCTTACAAAAATGTCACAAATCAAAATGGTTTTGTATTGCATTTAATTGCTGTTTGCTCTTTCATGGCTCTATGGTTTTGTTCTTTTCAGACACTTTACTCCTACAATCTACAGTTCGCTTCTGGGGGTGGCCGGTACCGATGCTGTGACTGGATCCTCGCTGTTGGCTCCGGGAAGACCTGCTGCCATTAGAAGTGCAGGATGCTTCTGACCACTTCCACATAGTGGCTATCCGGGGGTGGCTGCCTCTGACTCCCAGGCTGCAGGAACTTCTTAATTGTAGGGATGTTACTGATTCTTGTTTTAAATGCCTGAGATGAGAACCAGTAAAGTCAGAACCTCAAGAGCAGTCATGACCTTTCACAGAACTTTGTCACAGGAAGAGGGTGCTTAGACTGTCAGTTTACGGAAGCCCAGTCTGTTGAATCAGACTTAATCCCGGAGCATTGGTTTGCCAGGTGTTCCCAGGAAAGGTAATACAATGGCTAGTGTGTTTAGCATGAATTAAATTATCTTCTTAAAAACTCCTTGTCATAAGTAGGTGGCACAAATTAAAAACTGTAAAGAAATTCATATTCTTTGACCCATTGATTCCTGTTCTGGGAATTTACTATAAGGGTGAAGAAAGAAATCATGTTAAGAATATAAGCAGAGTTGGGCACCTGGGTGGCTCAGTGGGTTAAAGCCTCTGCCTTCGGCTCAGGTCATGATCTCAGGGTCCTGAGATTGAGGCCCGCATCGGGGCTCTCTGCTCAGCAGGGAGCCTGCTTCCTCCTCTCTCTCTCTCTCTCTCTCTGCCTCTCTGCCTGCTTGTGATCTCTCTCTCTCTCTCTCTCTGTCAAATAAATAAATAAATAAATAAATAAATAAAATCTTAAAAAAAAAAAGAATATTAGCAGAGTAAAAAATTGGACATAGTCTATGTTTCCAAGAAAATAAAACTGGTCATATAAACTATGGTAAGTCCCTAAAAGGTGTGTAAGCCAGTAACTTAAAATGATACTGTATACAAAAAGAAAGAGGAAAGTCCCTGTATTGACGTGGAAAGAGCTCTAGAATGCACACTGGAGAGGGAAGACTTGTCAGCCTTGCTTCATCAGGAGAAAAAAAGCTTAAAGCACTAAAAAAAAAGGAAAGAAAAAAAGGAAAGCCCTCAATGTTCATGCTAGAAGTCAAAATAACCTATCTTTCTCCCATTATAAAGGTTTATTTCCAAATGATCCTGTAGTGTGAACAGGAGAAAATTGCCAAGATGAATAAAATAATGATTTTTAACAAGTTTTCTTTTGAAATTGACCTGGAGATGCATTTCATTTTAGTCTTTGTTTCTATTCACTTTTTCCTGGGCTTCGAATGAAAGTGAATACGCTACCTTTAGCAGAGGGAAGTCAGAAAGAACAGAAGCATCGAGTTCTTCTACCATTAAAATCGCTTCTAACAGTTGTATATCTGCCCAACTGAATTTGTTGCCAACGAGAAAATCCTCTCCATGGTCTTTCAAAATCTACAGAAATAAAAATAACAAAGAATATCAAATAAAAGTAAAGACTATTTTCCCTGGCTGAGCACTTATAAAAGCGGGGAATCTTCTGTACAGATCAAATTTACCAAAGAAACTTCTTCTTGATAATCTCTAAGACTGCTGGAAAGGATTAGATGAGATCAACTCTTAAACATTCTTAAACATTGCTGTATATTGGCACAGTCTTGTTGGAAGTCTGTCAGTGATTATCAAGACATAAGCCTACAGCTAGTTAAGAAAAACTATACCCACCATTATAGGGAGACACAAAGGTCATGATTAGTTAGAATCAGCCTACTATACCACAAGTAGAAAATCATGTCAGAAAGTCCATTTAACATTACAACTCCACTGATACTAGTGGTTTAAGTGGAAGGCATTTCAACACTGTACATTGCTACTGAATCTTCTAGGACTCTGAAATACTGGCAAAAGTCTTCATTATAGACTAATCAGTAGTAAATCATTCTTTCCCAAGACTAAGACTGAGGAGAAATCCCACAGAATTCTTCTGTCTGGCAAGCCTTTATTTATGGAGCCTCTGCTAACAAGTCTATTTTGGGCGCCTGGGTGGCTCAGTTGGTTGGGCGACTGCTTTGGCTCAGGTCATGGTCCGGGAGACCCAGGATCGAGTCCCACATCTGGCTCCCTGCTCAGCCGGAGGCCTGCTTTTCCCTCTCTCACTCCCCCTGCTTGTGTTCCCTCTCTGGCTGTGTTTCTCTCTGTCAAATAAATAAAATCATAAAAAAAAAAAAAAGTCTATCTTACCATATCGCATGCTGTCCTCTAAGTTTGGAACCTTACCACATATATTTCAAAGACATTCATAATTATTATTCACTCAAAAATGACTTTGGAAAAGTTGTAAATTTAAATGATTTTGTATTTTGCTTGAGGCATGATTAGCCTCCAGTATTAAAGAAACATCTGACACGGTGAATTTAAGATGCTGATGTCCTGGGCTGCTGATGGCTTATTTTCAAAAATCAGAAACGGAAATGCTGTATCTTTTCATTGCATTTGGTTCATTCCCATTCTGTTTTGTCAGAGGTTCCACATAATTCTAACACATCCTTTGTTTTGCAACTCTTATTAAAATTTTGGTCCGAATGCAGTAAAGCACTACCGTAGCTTGTCTTTTCAGATATTCATGGCTGAACTCTCCTTTTCAGCAACAGGAAATAAGTCCTGCATCCCAGGGAAGCAGCAGTGGGAACTTGCTGTGCCCCAAATCTGCCTCTCAGTCCTCGTCCCTTTCTGAAAAGGGGGCGGAACCTGGGAGGGGGTCCGCTCGAGGATGTCAGTCCCGCCCCGTGCCCCGCCCCGTCCAGCGCCCCGCCCCCGCCCCGTCCCGTGCTCCGCCCCGCCCCGTGCCCCGCCCCCACCCTCTCGCAGGACCTGCTCGCGCCGCCGTCGCGGGCCCAGACTCAGTCTCTCGCGAGAGCGTCGGGGAACCTCTACCCCGGTGGGGTGAGTCCTCCCTGGGATCTAAACCCGGTCCCTACCCCCTACCTTTTCAAAGACGGGGAAGTAACGAGTTTTCGCTGTCTTCACGACCAAAGCAAGATTCTCCTCTTTTTCCGCGGGGGGTTTGAAGGCAGCCACCGCGATCATTAGCATGAGGTCCAGGGTGCCATCGGTGTACATATTGATCCTGACAAAAGAGCGCGTGAGTCGCGTTCCCATGGGAACTTTCGGAGTATGGGGGTTTCTTACTTCGCCACTGCGATGGCAGAAATGGATATTGGGGCAAATGATTTTTCACACCCCTGCCCTTAAGATTCCGTGCTCAGGAATGATTTCTGGAACCAGAGCCGTCCAAGGGACCAGAGGGTCTCTGGAAATGTTTACTGGATGAAGGGATATGTGAAAAAAATTAACAAGTGCTTCCAAGTTGAAGTCTGCCATAAATAAATCAATACATTATTATGGTTTTAAAAACCCAACCGAATGAAGTTTACCAGAAGTCCAAGACTATTAGTACCAGAACCTTTTCACTTCTTTAGGGAAAATATATAATTTAGCAGGTCTTCCCCTGACCTGGCAACTGAGAAAGAAAAGTTTGCTTTCCTAGTCAGGTCAGACAGATACCTGGATTTCATTCTTTAAAATTTTCCTTTCATTGACAAACACAAAAAAGGTTAAAACCAACAACAGCCATAGCCAAGAATGGTAAATATATTACATTGATTACTGGCCTACTGGTGCAGTTATGCCCTACAAGTTATCTCACAACCAGTGCACAAACATTAAGGGTTGTGTGTCTGTGTATCCCGCCCCTGTGCTAATTGCGCAACAAAAATCATGCCTCAAGCAAAAGACGGTTCAACTATGGTCTTTGTCTTTTGCTTTTTAGCATACATAAAAGCATAATTTACTTTATTGTCCTATCTGAATTACAAATCATTTTTCTTACAGGTTAGGTTGTGACCTAGCCGGTCACCTGTAATTATAAAAATACAAACACATGCATCAAAACGAAGAGAAACAGATTGCTTTTGCATATTAGTATTGGTTTACATTATTATAGAAGGATTGTTTTCACACACTGTTTGAAATTGCTTCTCTTGCCGTATACTTTTGGGACTGCAAGTTAGGATGACTGTTTTCTGGGATGATCTCATGACTTGCTTTGACTAATGCAATGAGGTGAAATTGACCAGTTCTGAACCTAAGAGGCCTTGTTTGTGTGCTTTCTGCCTCCCTCCCAGAACCCTCCCTAGCTGCCCCAAGAACAAACTTGGCATGAGAGAGTGAGAGACACATGGCTCGTTTGCCCCTCAGTTGATACTCAACACTCAAAACCAGAGCCTCCTGGTTGACCACAAACCATATGAGTGAGTCCAGCCAAGAGGAGTTAAGTCTGGCCCGGGTATGCCAACGCCCATGTGACACAGTAATAAATGCATGCTGATTTAAGGCCCTGAGTTCCAAGGTGATATGCTCTACAGCATTATTTGTGGTAATAGAGCACTGATACAATGCTCGGTGTATTTTTGCCGAGTCAGTCATTCCACCGTCGTGTTCAGTAGTTTACCAGGGCATTTTATGAGAACATATTTTGTTAGGAGTGGGGAGAGAAGAATATTGAATGCACAGCACCATGAGGAGTAAAAGGGAACAGTGGGAGTATTTATTCAGTTCTGTGCAAGACACAGGAGTATAGAAAGAGCACCTTCCCTTTGTTCTCCCTTGTCTTCTCCTCCCAGTCTAGGCTGAAAGGCAATGCCTTAACTGGGTCTCAGCTGATGCAGGACTATGGAGCTTGGATAAGAATCAAGTACAGATGTGAATGCTGTCTACCTGACTGTCTCCTTCAGGTCTTTCCCATACAGCTTGTACTTGGCAGCAAGGTAGCTGAGGATGGCTCTAGTCTGCGTGAGCACCATTCCATCAATTTCAACCATAGGCACTTGACCGAAAAGCAGGCGTCCATCTGTAAATGGAGCAAAGTGAGGTTAGGATACTCTCTTTCCATGGTTCTGAGAAGCCTGTCGAGGGTCTCTTCTAATTTTGTTGAGTGATTTAGTTTTCATCCCAAGTAGTGAGCTAAAAGACCCCAGTTGTTGAGGAAATGCCCATCATTTGCTTTATGGAAAATCTGAGATTTGCTTGATGGTTTCACGCATTAAATCATTTTAATCATGATTGTTTAAGATGCTGTACATTTACTATGACTGTTACAGTATATGTGCTTCTGGTCCTCCAAGTTTAGGGTGTATGAGAATCATCTCAGTGTGGTGGATTAAAAATACTCACCCATCCCCCAGATACTCTGATTCGAGGGTGGAGGATGGGAGCGTGAATTCTTTGAAAAGCACAGCAGGTATCACTCCAGGTCTATGTGGCAGCGGGATGGAGGTGACTGCAAGAACCCAGGCAGACCAGTTCCAAACACCAGCTTTAGCCCTCCCAGCCATGTGACTTTAAGCAAATGACCTATCTGAGCTGTAGTTTCCTTTGCTCTAAAATAGTAATCATATCTATTTAGCAGGATTTTTTATTTATTTATTTATTTATTTATTTATTTATTTATTTATTTTAAGATTTTATTTATTTGACAGAGAGAAACACAGCCAGAGAGGGAACACAGCAAGGGGGAGTGAGAGAGGGAGAAGCAGGCTTCCCGCCGAGCAGGGAGCCCCATGTGGGACTCGATCCCAGGTCTCCAGGATCATGACCTGAGCCGAAGGCAGTCGCTCAACCAACTGAGCCACCCAGGCGCCCCAGCAGGATTTTTTAAAGGATGAAATGAGATATATAAGACACTGAATACTGTCAATAATTAGTGTTCAGTAAAGTTAAATTTTCTTTGTGAGTGACTGCCTATATAAGTAATGCATTTAAAGATGTACTATAAATAGTGCTCTTTTTGTAGGGTCTTGAAGAAATAAATAGCCTTTAAAATTCCTTTACCACATGTACATTGCTGAGAATAATGAACTTTTTATCAAGACTAGGAACCAGACTTCACTAGTGCATTGGTAAAGGCCAGGATTAATTTCCCCAACTTCCAGTACTGCTTCCATTTGACTTAATGAGAAGCAGTAGAGGATGGTGGAGAGAAGACCACTAGGGGAACCTTCCAGGGAGCTAGTGTCTCTGTCTACTTGCTGACTTCAGGCAAGTCTCTGTCTTCCCTGAGCTTATTGTCTGATCTGCCCATTGTAGAGTTTCCTTGAGCAAGATAAGATCACGCTTGTGACAGTGCTTTGGAAATATTAGTACTATTATTAATGGAGACTGTAAAATCTCCATTTCCTAAAGGCAGTTTTGTATTTGTCCAGCATTGAATGAGCGTCTAAACTGGGCTCTGAGCTACTACTTGCTAGTGAGGCTCAAGTCCATTGGATATGATGCAGGCTTCTAGGAGCTGATGGTCTTCTTCAGAAGGATTTTTAAAACTCTTGGATTAAGAGTATAGGAAAGGATCGTTGAGATCATTTAGCTCACTCATATAATAGACAGTGACACTGTGAAGGCCAAGGGGGCAAACGTGACTTGCCCGAACTCACAACAGAAGTGGGCTTCCTGGGGCACCTGGGTGGCTCAGTCATTATGCATCTGCCTTGAGCTCAGGTCATGATCCCGAAGTCCTGGGATTGAGCTCCGCATCGGGTTCCCTGCTTGGCGGGAGGCCTGCTTCTCCCTCTCTCACTCCCTCTGCTTGTGTTCCCTCTCTAGCTGTGTTTCTCTCTGTCAAATAAATAATTTTTTAAAAATCTTAAAAAAAAAAAAAAGAAGTGGGCCTCTTGACTTTCAGCCCACAGCCCTCTCTGCTGCCCCTCTCTGTCTCCTCTTCACAAATAATGGTAATGCCCAGGAGAGTGTCTCAAGCACCCGAGCAGCATCACAGACTCAGGGAGGGCTGGAGGACTTCATAGGCTATTAGGGAGGAGTTCTTACCATAATGATCATGGGAGAGTTTCTGGAGCTACATTTCACTTACTTATTCAATACATATGTACTTAATCCCTACTACATACCAGTGACTGGCCTTATTTGGGGTGGAGTAAGGCAGGAACAAAGAGAATGGGAGCATCAGGGATATTGACAATAAAGTTCCTTAACGAGAATTGGATCAGGGGCTAGCCAGCCTTCCCCATTTAGTGAGATCTACTGATATACCATATCTGTGACCACAGAGATTACTTTTATTTTATGGTAAGGAGATAAGATACAGAGAAGTTAAAGGCCTTCTGCAGAGTCACACAGTTTGCAAATGGCAGGTCTGCTGATTACTAGTTGACTGTTTCTCCAAAAACTAATGTCTCAATTTCATCACTGTCTGATGAGGACATCCATGTTTCCTTGGGTAAGGAATGTAACATGTGGCTGTTAGAAGGTTAAGAAGCATTATGAAAGTACTAGTCTTTTCTCTTTGTGTGAGAAATTTTTCTAGGGGATTGTAAGGAAGGACTCTGAATTGAATCAAGTTTCAGTCTTTTTGATAGCCTTAGTTCTACAATTGTGACCTGATAAAATGCCATCTGTTAGTCTGCTGAAATCACTAAAAATGAATATGAGCCATAAGAACTAGAGAATATCTTAGCTCAAATTGCCGTTCCCTTTTGCTCCTTCCTTCCAATCCACTGGATCATTATTTAAGAATTCTTTTTTTTTTTTAAAGATTTTATTTATTTGACAGAGAGAAACAGCCAGAGAGGGAGCACAAGCAGAGGGAGTGAGAGAGGAAGAAGCAGGCTTCCTGCCGAGCGGGGCGCCTGATGTGGGGCTTGATCCCGGGTCTCCATTATTTAAGAATTCTTAAAGCAGGGACGCCTGGGTGGCTCAGTTGGTTAAGCGACTGCCTTCAGCTCAGGTCATGATCCTGGAGACTCGGGATCGACTCCCACATCAGGCTTCCTGCTCAGTGGGAAGCCTGCTTCTCCCTCTCTCACTCCTCCTGCTTGTGTTCCCCCTCTGGCTGTGTTTCTCTCTGTCAAATAAATAAATAAAATCTTTTAAAAAAAAAGAATTCTTAAAGCATTCTTTAATGGGATGCGGAGTATTGAACAAATTAGCTGAGTCAGACGCATGCTACCATCTCTAATTGAGGTCCGGGTCGGTCTACTTTATCAGCTTTTATGAGGCTAAAGACACAATGCAAATGATTAATTTAGCCCTGTGACAGGGACACAGTGAGCACTCATTCAGTGTGAGCAATCCTTTTTCTAATAGTTGTCACTCCAGAGTTCTGTGTTCTATATTGAAATGAATATTTCCAGAAACAAATGTTTACTTTTTCCAGTAAGAAAACATTGAATAAATCTAGGCTCACCCTTCAGCAACTTCTCATATTGTTCTGGTGTTTCAATAAATTCTTCTTCAAACTAGATAAAGGATAGAAACTTTGTTATAACTTTAGTCCTGGGTTGGGCAGGGGGATAGTGAGAGTGAGAGAGAGAGAGAGAGATAGACAGAGGGAGATGGTCACAGTATAAAGTGCTCAGTGGCTTTCAGAAGTAAAATTTTAAAAGGAACCACACAGTTGTCAATTTCCACATAGCTGAAAATTCCACCAGTGTGTGTGTAGATTAATTTATATGGCATGGGACTGGCACCCTTTTTGGGGTTTTGCTTACTTATAGGATATCCTCAGCCCCATTCATATTTTCCCTTTTCTTCATCTTAGCACTTTTTTCTCTCCAAATTATTCTCCTTTTCATCAACTTCCCCAATGATTTCCCTTTTTCCATTCCTCTCTTTCCTTTTTTTCTCTGTTGTGTGTCATTCTCCCTATCAGATCAAATTAAATTTCTCTTTGATGCTCATACAGTCAATGAAAAGGATGTGATGATTATTACTCAGATGGGATTATCATTATTTAAGATGGACTCCCTAAAACTCCTGTGGGAAAGAGTGATTTTTTTGGTCCCCTAAACTTTGAGATGGGGGTAGGATAAGGTGAACAAAACAAAGAAGGTCATGCATGGGGCTTTGTCTTAAAGAAGATGGCATTCAAATGGGGGGAAAGAAGTCCATACCTCTCTGAAACCAAACAATTCCAAAGAACTTGTGAAAATCTATGGAAAAGTCAATGGTTAAGGAATTCAGAATTAAGGAAAGATCCCAATGGGGTAGCCCTTTCCAAGGAGGGCTCAAGAGGAGACCAGACTGCATCTGGGCCTAAGGTTCCAGTTGGCAGGCATGGTAGAGTAAGACTGCGGTGCCAGAGCCAGAAAGACCACAGGAAACCAGCTGCTTCCAGTTAAGACAATGGTCCAGTGGTCTCCTCTCTCTCCTCTGTCTTATGAGTCACTATGACCTCTTGGGCCCCTATGAAGCTTCCAGAACATCTCCCTAGGCTTCCACCCTCCCAGCCTTGCTTAAACAGAGGACTGTGATCCTTCTTTCATCTCTTACAAAGAAAAGTAGGTGGAAAGATAAAGATGGATCGATCTTGAAGGCACCATCCTAAATTTTGAAGGGAGAAGAGGACTACTCCAGTGCACCCAAATTACCCTCCTTTCTTTCCCAGTCATTGACCAACCTCCACTCCAGCTGCAGCCAACAGCCAGCGGATCGACTCCATCCTGCCCCTGCCATGAAAGTAGAAGAGCTTGGGTTTGGTTGCCATGACTCTGGGTCAGGGTTTTCTGAAGGGCAAAACAAGAAAAATAAGAAAAGTGAGAGAACAATAATCACAGAAGCAGGATGGTGGTTACCTCCAGTGAGGAGAACGAGGGTTGTGATTGGGGAGGGGCATGCGGGAGGAGTCTGGAGTCCTATTAATATTCTGTTTTGTTTGTTTTGTTTGTTTGTTTTTGTTTTTGTTTTTGTTTTTTTTAAGATTTTATTTTATTTATTTGACAGAGAGAAACACAGCCAGAAGGGGAACACAAGCAGGGGGCATGAGAGAGGGAGAAGCAGGCAGGGGCGTGAGAGAGGGAGAAGCAGGCTTCCTGCCAAGCAGGCAGCCCGATGTGGGGCTAGATCCCAGGTCTCTGGGATCATGACCTGAGCCGAAGGCAGTTACCCAACCAACTGAGCCACCCAGGCACCCCAATATTCTGTTTCTTAAACAGAATTAATAATCAGTCTTTATAACTAGTCTTTCAACTGCACATAAATGCACTCTCCTGTATGTATGCTCTATCTCACAGTTTAAGAAAAAAGAAAGAACAATACATAGGAAGGTATCGAGGTATTCCATAGATTTGAGAATCTCTGGTATTTTGAGGTAGGAACCAGGAGTTAATATGATGGTTTCATGAATGACCTTGCAAAAAGAAAATCTTATCTAACAGTGTCAAGGAGCTGGGCCGGTTAGGCTGAAATGTTCTGTGGGAGTGGGGCATGCTTTTATCTCTGCTGCAGGACTTTTCTGCGTGCTGGGAGAGGCACTGACAAAGGCAGGCCTAGTCAGGACCAGGATTCTAGTCTTGACCCAGGTACCAGGGAGCCAAGCACACTTAGGTCCAGTTCAGTACCTCTGTCTCCCTGCACGTCCTCATCTGCAAGTGGAAGGATGGCACCAGGTGACCTGCAACCTTTTAAAGAAGAGCATAAGGCTAATGGGAGTACACCTGATCGCGCTTTCCACCTGGCCGTGGCAGGGGCCCCAGTGGTTATGATGTTAGTGAACCCTGCCTGTCTCACAGGGTTACTGAATGTGCTTTGAGAATACCAAAAGCTCTGTACCAACTTAGAGGACTGCTGGGTCTCCTTTTCTCACATTTGCCCCTTTGGCCCCATAGGCAAATAATATACTCCAGGAAAATGGCAAAAAAGCCAAGCTTCTGGCGCAAGCAATGCACAGAGTGCTGTGGCTGGGAGGGGTGCACCCTTGGGGTGACACATGGCTCTCGGAGAGACTGACCTCAGCTCTCCAACGCAGCCCTCCCAATGGTCCTTCGCCCACTAATTCCCAAACTGCCAAGTATCCTGTCCTGACTGGGATTCCACTTGAGGATGCTGCCTGTGCTAACGAAATTCACAAGGAAGTTAAAAATCAGCTTGGTAGGGGCACCTGGGTGGCTCAGTTGTTAGGGGTCTGCCTTCAGCTCTGTTCATGATCCCTGGGTCATGGGATCGAGTCCTGCATCAGGCTCCCTGCTTAGCGGGCAGCCTGCTTCTCCCTTGCTTGTGTTCTCTCTCTGTCAAATAAATTTGAAAATTAAAAAAAAAATCAGTTCAGTAGCTTGGTTGATGATGAAAACTTTGACTGTGAATACCCACAATCATATGACAACAGAGTCTCTCAGGTTCACAAAATCTTACAGGTGTCTTGAAGCCATATTGCTCAGAACCACCCTATTTTCTTATATGTTGGATTTACAGTTTAACTCTTGGTAAAGTTGAATTCCTTCCCTCTTTTTTTGTGTGTGTGTTGTTTTTAATAAGGAACACGTCACAAATGTGTGCGTCATCTTTGCACAGAGCCATGCTCCTCTCTGTGTTGTTCCAGTTGTAGGGTATATGCTGCCAAAACCACACTAATTCCTTTCCTGCTGTGGTCTTGTCATGCCCTGGGCACAGCCTCTGTTGGATTGCTGTCAAGAGTCATTCCTTTTAAGTTGCCTCTTTAGCTATTGAGTGTTGAAAGTTTCAGGAGCTTCCTGAAGACCCACTACTTTAGTGTCTTGGGAGACACGATGATTAAAAAGGCACCCAGATTCCTCAATTAGAGAAATATGTTTGAGTGTAGTAACTCACTGCTAACACACCTTAGAATGAGCCTTACACAAAATCAACATAGAAAAAATATGACAAGGGGGAGAAGAGAAATGGTGGTTTTGTGTTAACCTCTCCCCAGTAAGAAAACTCTTGAATTCTCTGGTCACCTGTAGGGTCCCAGGTAGGATGGTTAAGCAGCAAATGTAAGCAAGACAAACAACTACAAACAACCAACAGCAACAAACTCTGGGCCATTGGCAAATGATTGAAGCCCTCCCTTCGAGAACCCCTTCCAGAACTCTGTCCGTCCTACTGCCTGCAGACAAAAATAAAGCAATACTGGTGAATTAAATAGAGCTCCAGCCAGTTTGACCCTTCCCCACCTGCTCTGAGAGGCAGGGATGCGGCTATGAATCTTGCTGGGGCTGGTCTCTGATTGCTTCCTATCATTCTGTGTCCCTGAAACCTTCCAACAGCCCAAATTCTGTTTGAAACAAATCTTTTTTTTTTTTTTTTTGTAAAGATTTTATTCATTTATTTGACAGAGAGAGAAAGAGATCACAGTAGGCAGGGAGGCAGGCAGAGAGAGAGGAGGAAGCAGTTTCCTTGCCGATGTGGGCCTCGATCCCAGGACCCTGAGATCATGACCTGAGCCGAAGGCAGAGGCTTTAACCCACTGAGCCACCCAGGCACCCTGTTTGAAATAAATCTTAGGGTGAAAGAATGTGGGACATAGGAACACGTGCAAAACCCTTTTGATACTTATTCTGTTTTGCTCCCCCAGTTAGCCAGAGCTAAACGTTATCCTTTGGTTTAGAGCATGAATGCAGAAAAGGTTATGTCTGGTAGCTTCCAGAATGCTGTTTCTAAGCAGTGAATTGTCACTTAAACTGCAGGCCGAATGGTCTTTCTTCTGATTCTTCTCATAGTTATATGAAACCTACGGAGATTAAAATCCTAGCCCCAGATTGCCCACAAGAGACAGTCAACCTAACACCACTACTGAGTGTCCTAACATGGAGGCTTCTGACATCATATTTGTTCCAGAGACTCAGTGAAATCTTCCAGATGAGAAGGAGCAAAATTTAGTCCAAAAATGATTGAGAGGGCAAGTTTCTTGCTGGCATGGCAGAAGCAACACTCAAGAGATAAGAGCCCTTGGAGGTGCTGGAATGAAACAATGGGGAGCTGGCAACATCAGGTAGATGGGAGTCTGAGTACCAGGGATGGAAGGTGGCATGTTCCTTTGGGAGGGGCGCTGTCACTGGGTGAGAAGGGAAAGCTGTGCTCCTTTGGGTCTATAACCAAGAATGTGGATTAGCAGCTGCTCTGGCTTCACTGAGAGAATGAACACTGAGAAAGCTGAGGGCCCGGATGTGGATCTGGTCCCATTCATTCACAGCCCCTCTACCAGGCGCGAGCTCTGGGCTTTAGAGTCATGAGTTCTCACTAATGTTGTAGAACCTTTTTCCCCCCCTCTGTAGGCCTCGGTCTCCTAATCCTTAGAATGTGTGTGATGGTTGTATTGCTGACTCCAGAGGGCTATTGTGAGGACCGAGGACTAACTAAAGTAATGGACAAGCACATACGCCAGTTGAAATATTCATTCAGCCTTTGGAAGATCCAAAACCGGAGGTGTTGAGCTCACCATAAACAGATCTGTTTGTGCTGCTAGTATTGACCAACAGGTATGTCATGAATTAAACCTAGTTCACCAACTAGGCTTCCCACAAAGGGCTTATTACATTGGGAACTGAAAGCCACCTCTTGGGGCTCGCAAACATCCCCCAAGCACAGCTTCACCTGAGATGAGCTGTGGGATGCCCCCCTCCCCTGACCATTCCCAGAGCTCCAGGGGCCAATGCCTAAGGCAGAAGCAGAAGGCAGCACCCATGTCATCACACACTTTGGATAGTCAGAGTGTGGGCCTTGGTAAAAAAAAATGCCCAAAATCTTTTAGAAAATGTGGGGGATGCCTGGGTGGCTCAGTCGGTTAAGCAATCCACTCTTTGTTTTGGCTCAGATCATAATCTCAGGGTTGTGAGTTCAGGACTCCTGTTGGGCTCCATGCTCAGCGTGGAGTCTACGTGAGGATTCTCCCCCTCTGCCCTCCCCTACTAAAATATTAAATAACATTAAAAAAAAAAAAAGAAAAAATGTGGAAGAACTCATATCTGAGTTTGCCCTCAGTACCAGTAAAAGCAAAGACCCAAGTTGAAATTTAAGCTCCATTTCTCCCTTGAGCACGTTTCTTAAACTCTCTGAGCCTCATTTGTGCAATAAGACGAATAGTTTCTAATTCATGTGGGTCATTTGGGTCGTTAGGGTGGAAATAAGATAATGTGTGCAAACCACTAAGCACAGTAAGGGCTCAGTCACACACACAGCAGCTAATCTTTTTGGGATGAAACTCTACTGTCAGTCACACATACACTGACACATTTGCACGCACATATCCACGCAACATATCCACATCTCCAAATGGCAGCAACATTCACGTGTGAGAGAAAAGCAGGGAAATTTGCTTCTGAAAGGAAGGAAAGGCATTTTCTAGGAGTTTGATTTCGACCAGCAACACCGGCTTCACCAGGACGCCCCTTATAAGACTCTAGTTACCTGGGGCGCCCGGGTCGCTCAGGTGGTTAAGCCACTGCCTTCAGCTCAGGTCATGATCCTGGAGTCCTGGGATCCAGTCCCGCATGGGGCTCCCAGCTCCGCGAGGAGTCTGCTTCTCCCTCTGACCTTCTCCCCTCTCCTGCTTTCTCTCACTCACTCTCTCTTTCAAATAAATAAATAAAAGAAAAGAAAAAGAAAAAGAAATGCCGACTCTAAGTCCCTGGGGCAGAGCAACTGAATCAAGACTCTATAGTTTTCTCTAGAGCCCCAGACGATTGACTTATATATTAAAATGAAGTTTGCAAAGCCAGGTCTGGTGTGAAAACCCAAGAAAACTGCATCAGGGGTATCAGTGTGTGGCCATAGGTCATTCTTCTCAGGGACAGTTCTGCAGGTATAAATTGCAGAAAACGATGCTTGAAAAGTAGAGTGAGCAAATGGTGAAGTGCTGGCATTGTGTGTAGCTAAGAAGAAGGACAGAAGAAATTAGGGTCATTATAAGTGAATTTCCCATGTTAAATCATTTTTGTTGACCCCTTTGAGATGTGATCTTAATCCCAAGTTGAACCAAGTTAACAGGTGTGTGGCTTCCTTCCAGTCCTGGGGCAGGTCTGGAAGAAATGTCAGGTGCCTGAACTATAATAATGGACGTGGGTTCAGAATTCTGTAATCTCCTTCATTTCTTCCAGTTTTACCTGTCTTTCTGATCTTGTGTCTCTTCCCTTGCCTTCATTCTTTGCCCTATGCACCTAACTGTGGAACATAAACATTGGGAAAGCAGCTAATCTTTTTGGGGTGAAATCCTACTGCCATTCTGGATAATTGGAGTGAAACAGCACACATTTTTATCAGTCATTTGAACAGTTAGGCAAAAGGTAGGCTTTTATTGAATTTTCTGGATAATGAAAGTTTTAAAGGGTTCATTTAAGAGGCTGCCAGTTTTAACAGATGTTTGGGGCCAGAATATAAGATGTCCATTCTATTATTAATAGAAATAGCTATAACACTTTCTTTGACTTCTCCAGCGGATCAGAATGGGCTATCTTCATTACAACCAGCAGATCAAAATGTGTTACTGAGACCAAAAAAAAAATAAAGCCACAACAAACAACAACAACAAAACATACCTCTCCTGGATAACCCTGTATTCCCCACAGAACTTGAGCTTCCCATACTGGAGAGATGTAGCATCAGTTTAGCCCTAAGTACGTAATGTTTCAGGCAAAGAATATGTTCAAGTTGGAAAATAACAATTATTAACAGCAAAACCAAGACTTTCAGTTGAGTTTCAAAGTATGGCTAAATATAGCCTTCAAGTTACAGTCCACTTATAATGACTAGGCATTATTTCTCTTCTATTTTCCTAACATTACCTTTTAGCTTAATATTTAGTTAGTTGATTCAATATGATGATTAGTTGAATTGGACATGTTATCAAAAGGTAAGCCTCCTGCTTGGACCCAGCTCTTCCGAAAACCAGCTCAAGTACTTACCTGGCATTTTTAATACACAAACAGCCAAAGGGTGGGGGTGTGAGTCACTTCTGTCACAGGATGATTAGGGTGGGAGGTCTAGTCCTGCCTTGTACGCTAAGCAATTTCTCTAGAAAGCTCAGTATGTCAATTTCAGAAACTAAATTTCTTTACATAAGGTCTGATGGATTGAGTCATGTCTCCAAAACTAACGAGAGGTCGACTTCTACCCCCAGGCTTGTAAACTGAAATGAAAAATATACCTGAGCCATGAAAGAGATGTTCACCTGCCTAAGTGATTGAGGCTGCCAGGAGAATAAACAAGAGTGAACAGGCACCAGCTCTACCGCTATTTAACAATTGGGACAAGCCCTACAAAAATTGTTTCAGCGCTTGACTAGTTTCTCAACTTAGCACAGACCCCCCTCCCCTTGGGATGCAGGACCTCAGAGGAAGACCCCTGTGTCAGATTATTTGGATTATATCCTCCAAGCATATGTAGACACCTATAGGAGATTTAGCCTCTCTGTGAGGCACCACGGCAGAGTGGGCATTGCCTGTATTCTCTTCAACTGCATACAAAAATATAAGATTTGGGGGCACCTGAGTACCTCAGATGGTTAAGTGTCTGCCTTCAGCTCAGGTCATGATCCCAGGGTCCTGGGATGAAGCCCCGAATCGGGCTCCCAGTGGAGAGCCTACTTCTCCCTTTCCCTTTGCCCTTTTGCCCCGCTCATCTTCGCTGTCTCTCTCTCAAATGAATAAAATCTAAAAAAAATATATGTGAGATTTGCCTGAGGAAGAAAAATTGTAATGGGTCAAAAGCTTCAATTATGTTGTGTGTTATTTCCACTAATCAACTGAAAACACCACTTGACTCTTACATATTTTTAAAATTCCATTTCATGTGTGATATGGGAGTAGGGTGGCATTTTAAGGTCTAATAGGTATGTCATGCATAGGCAATGAAAGTCTTTGAAAGGCCTTGTCTAAATGTACATTTGCGATCTCATTTTCATGGACACATCTATTCTGCGTAAAACTATGTTCCTTTTATTTGATATAGGCAAGTTTAAAATAATGGGCATTAAATTAGCCACAAAGTTAGAACAATTGCTGACTGTAAACTGAACAGTTGGCCACAAAATATAACTAGCCGCCCCCAAGAACAATGTGTAAGAAATTCACCACTAACCTTCTCTCTTCCTGGCTCTCCTCTTGGGGTTCCTCCGGGAGATCAAGGGAGGATTTATGACTCTTTCCCATTAACTGCTCCACCCACTCAAGGGATTAGCCAATGGAGCACTCGTTTGCACACACCTCTGGGGTTTCACTTTACATCTGATGTTTGCGGATTTGAGAGCGTATTAAGTTGCCCAAGTAAGAAGGACTTCACGGGCTCCCTGAACCGATCGATAGTAACTGAACACCACTCTGTGCCAGGTGCTATTTTAGGCCCTGGGTCTAAAACGGTGGGCGTGACAGCCCCAATTCCTTCACCCGCTTACATTCTAGTTGGGGAAGACAGGCAGCTTCAATATACGAACTGTTGTCGTGTGTTAAAAATAATGGTAGCAACAGACGATGACAGCTGATGGATGTGACATCTGTAACAGAAATGTTACAAGGGACCAGGAGGAGGAATCGGGAAGACGCTGTTGTAAGATACCTGTGTTACCGATCAGGTATCGTACTTGCAAGTGGTCTTAGTAGAGCAGTAAGTCCGTCCTGCAGACTTTCCAAGCGGCTGCTGGCGGGTCCCAGATGCCATAAGTGTTGCCCCTCCCCCACTGTCCAGACCCCATAGCCCCTGGACGTGTTGTTCTATGCTTTTGCTGCTTGGTTTACCTGCTGGGACTCCAGTCCAGTCGGTGAGCCTCCTGGTTCCTCTGCTTGGGTTCAGCCCTGAACCCTCTCCACACTCTTGTTTTTGAGGATCAACGATTTCTTGTGCCTGACCTCTTACTCTCTGACCAGAGTCTGGTGGCTCAGGACAATGGGGGTGGGGTGCCGTGGGCTGAGTCTAAAGGGGATGAGGATAAAAGTGGGGTAATGCCACCCAAGGCAAGATGGGGGAGGAGGGAGACTTGTTTTCAGTATGGGAAGGGCATGGGAAGGGCACTGCACCATTTAAGATCATTCACCTGTGGGCAGGAAAGACGGGGGCACCTGTCTTCATGTGAGACAGCGGGGGCCTCTTGTGTTTATTGCCTCTAATTCTCTAACGCAGGCAAAAGCCACCATTTCTCCCTGGCTGTTTCCTCAGAGCCAGCCTTGAGGGCCCCCTGGTGTGTAAGAGAAGTACAACCCAGTGATTACAAAAAGGCTTTAGGGTCCCCATATTACCAGGCAATGGCAGTCCCTAGGAAAATCACACCGAAATAGTAGTACAACGTAGTGCAAATCTGCTGCCATCCCACACAACTCCATTATACAGACCCCTGGGTGTTATCAAGTCAGTGTTTGATCCTGTGCATAAATTAATTGACACATAAGTATCAAGTGTTTCTCTTCCCTGAAGAGGTGGGGAGCTATCCACAAGGCCGCCCTCACTTCCAACACCAGCTCCATGTTGA
Organism: Spilogale gracilis; assembly: GCA_004023965.1. NCBI lineage: Eukaryota > Metazoa > Chordata > Mammalia > Carnivora > Mephitidae > Spilogale > Spilogale gracilis. The sequence goes on from PITA01008784.1 coordinate 66,104, forward strand.
GGGGTGCCCAATCACCAGCCTTAGGGTTCCACAATCCACTAGAACTCACAGAACGCACTGAACGCTGCCGCTGTGGTTTATGACAGGGAGGGGATACAGATGAAAATCAGCCAAGGGGAGAGATGCCCAGAGCAGAATCCATGATAGTTCCACACATGAAGCTTCCAGATGGCCTCTCTCCATGGAGCTGTGGTCAGCACTGACTCATCCTGGCAACCATGTGTGACAACGGAGTCCTGTCAACCAGGGAAGCCCATCACAGCCTTGAGTCCAGGCTCTTGGGGGGCACTCCATCATGTGGGCACGACGGACGGCCCCTCTCCTCCAAAGAGGAGTTGACACCATGGGACCCAAGGCCCCCACCCTGCGCTGCATTGTTGGGGCGGTTCAAGGACCTCGCCCTAAACCATACAGTTATTATCTGGCTGACTCAAGGCCTCCAGGCAAAGAGGTGTTCCCATCAGGTAGGGCCGTCCAAGGGCTTAGAGATCAACTCCCAGAAGCAAAGGCCAGACCTGTCTTCAGGCAGGGTGATACTCTACTATCCACGCCCCCACTTTCTTCTTCTTGGCTTGTGCTTTCAGGAGCCTGGCAGGAGCCTGGGCCATCGCTGCTCCTCAGGCGTGCCTGGCACCACAGCGCCACCAAGCCATGGCTCGTACCGCAATTCTAAGTATCACGGTGATGACAGAAGCCCTCACTGTGGACGTGGGAACACAAATAACCACCTGGACGCCTGCCCTTGCTTTTCCTTAAATAAAACGCTGAGGTACTTGCATTGATTATGACAGGTATTGCTGAGTGCTTCGCGACTGGTGTTGGCTTCTCACATCTGGGCAAAAACCCCTCCTGCGGTGAGGAATGAGTGTGTCCTGAGACTCTCCTCAAAGACTGGCTTCTCAGTTTTTTTAATTCCTGACATATTAGAGACATGAAAAGCAGCAATTCTTCCTTTTCCAAAATCACTCTAGCTGTTGACACGTCTCTCTCTCCCACTATGTGCTGAACTGTTCTAGAGCAGGGGCTCTGTTCTAGAGTTCTGCCTCCTGGCACCCTGCCTGGCACATAGGAAGTGCTCAATTAATGTTTGAGACCTGAATCAACACATGGTAAAAGCAATATTAATAAGCTAATAATACTTTGGTTCTGAAATGCAAAAAATTAGCAGCCTCTAAATAACCATTTAGGGGGCGCCTGGGTGGCTCAGTTGGTTGAGCCACTGCCTTCGGCTCAGGTCATGATCCCAGACACCCGGGATCGAGTCCTGCATCGGGCTCCCTGCTTGGCGGGAAGCCTGCTTCTCCCTCTCTCAGTCCCCCTGCTTGTGTTCCCTCTCTGGCTGTGTTTCTCTCTGTCAAATAAATAAAATCTTAAAATAAATAAATAAATAAAAATAAATAACCACTTAGGTAGTAAGATATAAGTAATATATGTAATTTTCTTATGCATGCCTCAAATTCAACTGGAGGGATACACAAACGAGAACTATATTCAGTGGGGAGCTGGGGGGCAGGGTCAAAAAGACCACTTCCAACTTAACACCCTCTTACGCACTCTTGAATTTTGAACCATGGGAATGTTATAGATTCCAAAAAACTTAATCAAAAAAAATTCTGGCAACAGGGCAATGATTTGTAAATTCTTTATTTTGGCTAATATGGACTGCCTTCATCACTACCACAGATGTATTATAGCTCAAAGGAATTATTCACTAGATATTCTGTTGTTATTAAACACCAAAAAACAAGAAGAGATTGGAGGGTTTTTAGAAAGGGATGAGGAGAAGAAGAAAAGAAGCTCAAGGGAGAACACAAGGTCCTGCCCAGCCTGGTTGTCAGGAAATGAGTCACCACATCAGATCTAACCGAAATGCCAGCCGCTCCAAAAAGGCTTTCAGGAAAAAGTTGCATTAACAATTATTCACCGAACAAAACAAAAGGTCAATGAATGTTTTCAGAAAAGATCTTGGCATGAAAGACCCAACTAAGGAACGGATATACATAGCACCATGACAGAGCTGGGATGAGGGCATCAGTTAAGATGCTGCTGTGAACACACATCATTAGGGGCTAGCTCTCACTCACAGATACATTGATGTTTTATGGCATAAAGATGTTATAGACAGTTCTCACGTAGATGTCATCTGGAGGAGGCTTCTTCTTGCTGCCAGGTTCCAGGAATTTCTTAATTGTAGGGATATTACTTATTTTCACAGAGAATTCCTGCAGAAGGAAAATGTAACAGTTCGAGGTTAAGAGCAAAGGTAAAGGTAAGTATGAAAATATGGTTGTGTAAAATGGTCCATGAAAATTTGTTCAAGAAGAATTTGTTACAGGAACCGAACCGGAAATGTACTCAGCATCAGCTTGGGGTCTGATCTCTTGGTGTGACTGTTTACAATTTCTGTCTACAATGGCTGGGATCTAGACCAGGCTTTATGCGTGCAAACCTCACAGTTCAGATCAACATGTGAATTGTTTTCAGAGATTAAAAAAATTAAAAAGATGCTTAGATTGGGATTATTATGCTTGCTTAAGAGAAAAAAGGAAGGAAAAATCCCTACCTTAAATATACTCATCTTTTTTTTTTTTTTAAGATTTTATTTATTTATTTGACAGAGAGAAACACAGCTAGAGAGGGGAACACAAGCAGGGGGAGTGAAAGAGGGAGAAGCAGGCTTCCTGCCAAGCAGGGAGCCCGATGTGGGACTGGATCCTGGGTCTCTGGGATCATGACCCAAGCCAAAGGCAGTCACTTAACCAACTGAGCCACCCAGGCGCCCCTAAATATACTCATCTATTCAGAGAAAATGCACGAGCCATTTAAATAAAAGTATTTTAAAAGGTCATCATACGGCACAATTTCCTCTTTAAAACTCAGCTTCCTTGGACTTTTTACTCCTATTAGCAAATGAATCCTCTTTCTGGCTAAGTGTGGGAGATGGCCAATTGCATTTTTTAACGGCCTAGAGCTCAGACACCAGATGTTCATGTAAATCATACTCATGGAAATCATATTTTCCATTCACAGCATCAAATCCCACGAATTCTCAGTAACTGAGAGAAAAGTCTCTTTGATCTAAAAATTTTCAGCCATATGAAGAAGTGTATATCCATCAAATATAATTATTCTAGTAAGTTTTTCAAAGAGGTCATTTATTCAAAAAGCTACTATTTATTAAATGTCTAAAACGTACAAAGCACAGCCTTAAGCTAACACACAATGATACACAAACATACATACATATATCACGAATATTAACAAAAAGTAATAATTATGTCAGAGCTATGTAAATGACAATTTCTCTTTTTATCACTTAATTCAAAACATTTTTTATCACCTTATTTCAAATACCATACTGATATTTAGAAGCTTGTTTTATAGGATTTATCATTTCAAGGTTTACCCAAGGGTCAATTTTGCCATTTCTAATAAAACTTTTGTGAATTCTGACTTTTTTTTTAATACCCTTTAATCAGTGCAGGAATGACCCTTTAATTCAACTCAGGTCTGCTGTTAGATTCTGAAGTCCTTTAATTAAAATTGTATTTAGGTGCAGCCACGATGGAAAACAGTGTGGAAGTTCCTCAAAAAATTATGATTATTGGGGCGCCTGGGTTGCTCAGTTGGTTGGGCAACTGCCTTCAGCCCAGGTCATGATCCTGGAGACCCGGGATCGAGCCCCACATCGATCTGAGCAGGAAGCCTGTTCTACCTCTCTCAGTCCCTCTGCTTGTGTTCCCTCTCTGGCTATGTTTCTCTCTGTCAAATAAATAAATAAAATCTTTTTAAAAAATTATGATTATTGTGGTCTATGAAAGCAACCTAAGTGTCCAACCACAGATGAATAGGAAGATGTGATGTGTACACACACACACACACACACACACACACACAAGAACATTACTTGGCCATAAAAAAAGAATGAAATTCTGTGATTTGTGACAACATGGATGCAAGTGGAGTGTATTATACTCAGTCAAATATGTCACAGAAAGAGAAGTAGCATATAATTTCACTTATATGTGAAATCTAAAAAAAAAAACCAAATAAACAGAAACAGACACATAAATACAGATAGCAAACTATCTATCTGTATTTAGAGGGGAGGAGAGTGGGGGGATGGGCAAAACGCATAGAGTGGGAAGTACAGGCTTCCAACTATGGAATGAATAAATCCTAAGAATGAAAGGTACAGCACAGGGAATACAGTCCCCTGGTCAGTGGGGAGCCTGCTTTTTTCTCTACCTGCCATTCCCCTTGCTTGTGTGTATGCATGCTTACTCTTTTTGACAAATAAGTAAAATCTTTAAGAAAATAAAAAATAAAAAAAAGAAAGCCCTTTTCTGCTGTGAAGTTCTATGATCAACCTTAGCAGAATAATACTGAAGAATAAGCGGAGCCACATGCAAGTCTCTCCTTGGAATTTCTGAGAAGGGGAATGGTGGGAACTCTTTGCGTGCCACTGATCAGCTCTCAGAACTCAGGCTGGGGTGTTTCCAACTTGAAAGCACATTATTTCTGAGACTGTGAGCCACACCCTGACGGTAAGACTGGTTTTGGTACCGTCCCTCAAGCCCTCCTGTTTGTATAGACACAGCATAGACAGAGGAACATCTCATCCCCATGATTATCTCTAAGGCAAGCCTTACTGGCAAACTGCGTATGGAGTTTGCTTCAGGAGTGTAGTTATGGAACAAAACTAAGCTAAAACTCCGCACGGATACAATATCTTTCAGCTCTAAAGATCTGGGGACAGAAAAACCATTTCAAGTCTGTACCTTCATTCCACGAACTAGAATCTAAGAAAAGTACAAACACACCCCGGCCAACCAATCAACAGACATTGAAGGAAGGCCCAAGAGTTTTGGACCAGTCTTCTAAAACATGGTTTTATTTACCTGGAGATGAGGAAACGCAGACAGGATATTGGGAATTTTCTCTTCTAGAGCCAAAATGGTTTGGAGTAGAATCACGTCTGCAAGGCTCAGCTGGTTACCAACGAGAAACCTTTGCCCGTGACCTCTTAAAACCTACAGGATACAAATGTTTTGCATTGCTTACAATACTTTACATGGAGAAACTGACAAAAGTGTTGAATCAGTGCAGTATCTGAGTATTTTATAAATAAAATAAACTAAGAAGAGGTTCCCTATATCGGAGAGAAAATGCAGGAAGAGTGAAGAAACAGAACTACCATAAAATATCTGCTTTATATCAGAATGAACTCTGAAAAGGGGAAGAAAATATTAATTCTTGGGGTGCCTGGGTGGCTCAGTTGGTTAAGTGACTGCCTTGGGCTCAGGTCATGATCCCGGAGACCTGGGATCGAGTCCCACATCGGGCTCCCTGCTCGGCGGGAAGCTTCTCCCTCTCTCGCTCCCCCTGCTTGTGTTCCCTCTCTAGCTGTGTTTCTCTCTGTCAAATAAATAAAATCTTTAAAAAAAATTATAAAAAAAAATATATTAATTCTGGATTTGGCATCCAGTGCTTTAAAAGGACACCCGTGGGCGCCTGGGTGGCTCAGAGGGTTGGGCCTCTGCCTTCAGCTTAGGTCATGATCTCAGGGTCCTGTGATTGAGTCCCACATGGGCCTCTTTGCTGGCAGGGAGCCTGCTTCCCCCTCTTTTTCTGCCTGCCTCTCTGCCTATTTGTGATCTCTCTCTCTGTCAAATAAATACAATCTTTATAAATAAATAAACAAAAGGACACCCATTCCATAAATCTACCTATAGAAATGAATTAGGGGTGACAAATTCAGGAGGCTGGGGGATGCGATATAAGCAACAGGTCCCCTTCAGGAGTCTCATCTGACTCGCCAGCTCTGTGTTTCTATAAACATCAGGATGCACAGTCATTAACTAGACATGACTATTAAAAAAGTAGGCTTCCTTTCCTATCTTCCAAGACAGAGAAAACTGAAACCATCAGCACTTACCTTGACTCCCATTTTGAGAGCATGTAGCATCAGAGATTCATACGGATAGATGATGATGGGGGAGAAGGAAGGAACAGTGGTAGAAAAGTGAGGGATCTTCTTTGCAGTGAACTCTTGGATGCTCATGAGTGAGTGTGAGTGTCTGTGAGGTGTGTGTGTATATGTGTGTGTGTGTGTCTGACAGGGGCTCTACATGCAATTTCTAATCAAATATAGCTACTGAAGCCGAAGTGGGAGAGCATAATGAATCCAGAATTGTAGTCTGAGGCCTGTCCAATTCTGGCTCCCCACCTTAGGAGTGTCCCTTAATCTGTCTGAGATTCCATTCCATTAGGTATCAAAAGGATAACAGTTTGTAGCTGATGTGTTGGGAGGAACCCTGACTTAGTCTGAACATCACCAAGCCACCTGTTCCTCCCTCATCACACCTACGTTTCTACATTATCATATTTTACATTTGCCAAGTGCCTGTGAGCAAGAGACCATGACACCAAGAGACAGAAGAATCCAGAAAATACCTCTCCTTCCTGAATCAAATTCTACAAAGATGGCCATGGGAGATCTGCCAACTCCCTATTTTTACACTTCTTTTTTTAATGAAAACATTTAAAACCATTCCTCTCAGTTGAGAAAAAGAGTTTGAAGCTCAGAAAAGCAGATATATTAATAAGATGAAGAAAATAACAGAACAGGAAACAGAGCAAAGGGAAGAGAAACAAAACAATGGTCTTCTCATCACATCAAACTATCAGGTAGGACCTCTGATACACAATGGTCGTTTCACAGATGTTTTTGGGATGAAAAGAAGGAATGAAATGGGTAGTTTCTGCCTTTCTCTATCTCACACAGGTGGGCTCATGGTGAATGTAAGGACAAAAACGCACACATGTGGTCAGCCCATATTTTTTCTAGACTTCTAGAATAACATGGCCCAAGGGGCATCAGAGGGGCTTCAAGCCATCCTGGCTTTGTGTTGACGGCTACTATCAGCTCCCTTGGTAGTCTGGTTAGGCTGGGCTCATGGGCTTCTCTGCCACCTACCTTTTCAAACACAGGAAAGTATCTAATTATAGCCTTCTGGGCCATGTTAACCACTTCCTTTTGTTGGTCATCTGGTTTTAGAAAAGGGTGCATGATAATCAGTTCCAGCAGATCTAGTGTCCCCTCCACGTACATGTCAATCCTGAAAACAAAACAAAAGTTTCCTCAGTTTCCCCTTCTTTGAACTCATTGGCTTCCACAACAAAGAATTCAGAGTGCTTTTCTCTTAAAGTTCTGGTAACCTAAACACTCGAAGCATTTATCTATACCTGTCTCCAAGAGCAAAGATGCAAAGTTAATTCTAGTTGTAATTCAGAAAAATCTGGCACAAATCAGAAAGCACAAGAATCATGACAGTCCCCCTCTCCTGGGCCCCTAATCCTCAACCCTTACTCCAGTACCCATGCTCGATGTGGGTGGAATTTCACATTTATAAAAATAACGGATATCATTTATGGGATGCTTGGTGTGTACCAGGCATGGTGCTAAACGCTTTACACCCAATACTTCATGCACTCCAATGACCTGATCAGGTACGTGCTATCCAAACACTGTGCGGGACACTCGGCGGGACTACGGAACCCAGCACCTCGCCCTAGATCCTACATCTTAGGAGGTACAGGACCAGGCTTTGAGTTCAAAAATACAATCAAAATTATACTCAAGGCCCAGTATCCCTGGCCTTGAATAATGGCATAGTGGCTTCCTGTTCTTCATACTTTGTGGTAATAAATTTGTGAGAAGAGGTGCCTGGGTGGCTCAGTTGGTTGAGCGACTGCCTTCGGCTCAGGTCATGATCCCGGAGTCCTGGGATCGAGTCCCACATCGGGCTCCCTGCTCGGCGGGAAGCCTGCTTCTCCCTCTCTCACTCCCCCTGCTTGTGTTCCCTCTCTCGCTGTGTTTCTCCCTGTCAAATAAATAAAATCTTAAAATAAATAAATAAATAAACAAACAAACAAATAAATAAATTTGTGAGAAAAGTAAAAAGCAGCATGAAAGCATTTAAAGATGCTGAAACCTGAAACCACCACACCCCAGCATCTGAACTCAGTTCTTCTCTATCGTTTTACCCCAGACCCTCTGTACTGATTCTTCCTCATTTACACTAACGATTCAAGGCACAAAGGAGCTGGCGCGTGCGGTAGAGACTTCTAATCAGCTAAGGTATCAGTGAGTGACAGGTGAGAACATGTGCGAGGGGTCACAGTACAGGGTTCTCTCCTTGAGGTCCTGGCCAAAGAGGTGGTGCTTATCCGCTATGTAGTGGAGGATGCTTCGGGTCTGCACCAACTTCATTCCGTCAATTTCAACCATTGGCACTTGTTGGAACAGCAGGTGATTACCTAAGAATGGAGACCCAGAGTTAGGGCCGATCTCTCCCCTGTCCCCGCACCCTTAACCACACCCAACCGCATGAAAACCGTGGGGTCAGAGCCTTGGGACTCCTGTGGAGCTCCAAGATAACCTCAACTTCATTCAGGGGAGCAGACGGAACCCCTGCAAGCCAGCACTGTTCTAAACCTCCCTTTTTCATTTTTACCCCAGGGGAAACACCTACCCACCATAGCAAGGGGTAGGGGAGAAAGCAGTGAAGACACTTCTACAGAGCTGCCATAGCCGCCAGCAGGTGCATGTGTCCAGTGAAACATAAATTAAATCAAAATTCTGAAAAATTTAGAATTCCATTCCTTAGGCACATTCGACACATTTCAAGTGCTGGGTAGGCCCATGTGGCTAGCAGCTACTACATCAGGCTGAGAACAGAACATTTCCGCCACCGTAGAACGTTCTACTGATTGTACGGATTTAGAAAATCTGAGCATAAAACCAAAGTCACCAACTGTCACCCATGTACGCCCTGGCCACAGACCACATACGACCAAGTTCGCTGTCAGCGATTGAAAAGCAACTCATTGCTTTCTCCAACAAACCCGTGTCAAGGTTTGCTGTTTGTTATTTGCGGAGATGCAAATATAGGATCTAGTCCAGCCCTCAAGGGGCTCAAGGACTGGGGGTACCTGAGGCTCTGGGAGAGAGGAGTAGTGACATCAGGCCAGTGTCACATATGAAGGCTGACACTGCAGCTGGTCCCTCTCTGAGGAGCCTTTCATTTGGGCCAAGAGACCCTGCTGATGATTGGGAAGGAGGTTGCTTACAGAGTCGCTGGGTATTCCTTATGGAGCCTGGGCACGGTGGGAGTGGGGCTAATCAGTGATCAGGAGTTTAAGGGGGGAGGGGCTTTCACTGAATTCATTTCTGTCTAGTATGCACCACAGCAAGGCAACCCAGTGTAAATGGGGGCTTCCGTCTGCATACTTCAAGCAAACGCCAGTGCCTCAGACAATTTGGAAGAAGCGAGGTATGGAAGAGGAAAATAAGGGAAGGGATGAAGGAGAGGAAAAAAGAGGGGAGGGAGCAATCAGAGAAGGGCAGGAGGAGAAAGGCACGGAGAAGAGCTGTTCAGCTGATGGGTCACTCCCTTTAGCTCTCAGGGAATCACTAACAGTGATTTACTGGCAGTTTCAGTTCTTTCTCCCCCTTGGATTTAGGATACTCTTCGGAATGTTCAGTGTCAGCATCTTTGCCCTTCTACATAGAGATCAGTTCTTAAACAAAATCATTATTGGGGCACTTGAGTGGCTCAGTCAGCTGAATGTCTGACTTGATTTTGGCTCAGTCCTGATCTCAGGGTTGTGAGGTCGAGCCCCAAACTGGGCATCACACTCAGCTTGAAGAGTCTGCTTGAGGATTCTCTCTCTCTCCCTCCTCTCTGCCTCTCCCCTTTCCCACTTGCATGCATGCACACACACGCTCTAAAAATAAAAATAAATCTTTACAAAAGAAAACCTGGGGGGGAAAAATCAGTATTACCAACAGCTGTTTCATTTCCATACTCACCATCCTGCAATTTATGCAACTGTTCTTTTGTTTCCAAGAATTCTTCATCAAACTAAAAAAAAAAGATCCCCGCCCCCAAAGAAGGCATAGGTCATTATAGGATGGAGACTGAAAATACGAAATCAAACTACCTCAGAAGCAGAGAGAAAAAGCACACTTAGCATATACATCTTGGTTCTCCACTAAAAGAAACCAAGGCTCCTAGGAGAAAAGGTTGATGTTGGTAGAATAGAAAGCAAAGAGCTCAAAGACCAATGAGATATGTCGAAGGCAAAGGCATATAGGACCCTACTCGAGGGGGGTGGGTCTCTAGCCAAATTTAGGACAATAAGCATCAGAGTAGTGTCACTTGGGGATCATCACACATACGAACAACAACAACAAACAATGCCTGTGTTCTTCAGTGATGATTCTCAAAAAGGGAGAAGGAGAGACGCCTGGGTGGCTCAGTTGGTTAAGTGACTGCCTTCGGCTCAGGTCATGATCCCGGAGACCCAGATCGAGTCCCACATCGGGCTCCCCGCTCGGCGGGAAGCCTGCTTCTCCCTCTCTCACTCCCCCTGCTTGTGTTCCCTCTCTGGCTGTGTTTCTCTCTGTCAAATAAATAAAATCTTAAAAAAAAGAGAAGGGAAAGCTCTTTTTTACAGAAGAATGAGTGCTGACTAATGATAAAATTAAGATATTACCAGTTTGTAATCTAGACTGATTCTGATAAGGATCAAAATGGATGCTGAAATCGCTGAGTTATAAGGCACAGAATATTCTTGAAGTCTCATCCCACAAGTCAATTATGAGAAAGGAAAAATGTAGCTTTGTGGTGGAAAGATCTGGAGGTCTCACCATCTATCTGACCAAGTGATCAAATTTAGCTCCCCGCTGGAGGGGGGGCACAGCGACGTTGTATGCTTCCCGCTGTGACCCAATGAGAAGGTTATGGTAACACTGTAACCAGATCTACCTGCAAGGCATATCCAGAATGTGGGGCACTCTTCAAAAAAGATGGCCGGGAGTCTTTCAAACCCACAGAGAATTTGTTTTGGGGGGCATTTGGAGGGCTCAATAGGTTAAGCGTCTGCCTTCAGCTCGGGTCATGATCCCAGGGTTCCACATCAGGCTCTCTGCTCAGTGGGGAGTCTCCCTTCTGCTCATGATCTCTCTCTCTCAAATAAATATATAAAATCTGAAGAAAAAAAAAACTTATTTTGCTTGTGTTTGAGCTTCTTTTGGGTGTGCAAGGTTTGAGAACAACAGGTTTGAGGGATTTGCCTCTGCCATTTCCCCTGGCTCTCCTTTTCTAGACTTCCATTCACTTCCTGACCGAAAGTTTGAGCTCCATTATCCAAGGACAAATCTTTATTTAAAAGTGATTTCGGGGGGCACCTGGGTGGCTCAGTTGGTTAAGCGACTGCCTTCGGCTCAGGTCATGATCCTGGTGTCCTGGGATCAAGCCCCACATCGGGCTCCCTGCTTGGCAGGGAGTCTGCTTCCTCCTCTCTCTCTGCCTGCCTCTCTGCCTACTTGTGATCTCTCTCTCTGTCAAATAAATAAATAAAATCTTAAAAAAAAATAATAATAATAAAATAAAATAATAAAATAAAAAATAAGAGAGATTTCAACTTTAGCCAGGTAGTCCTCCTCTGAGAATTCTTCTTTATGGAATTTGGTTTCCAGTTTCATGCTAGAATGAGTTTCTCCTTTACACATTTCAGTTAAGTCAAGGGTATGGGAGGGAAAAAGGAATAAAAAGTAGATACTATTCTAAGATGAAAACAGACTAAAGAGACAAAATAACCAAACACCTGAATCCTGATTAGATCCTGGATAGTGGGGCCAGAGAAGAGGGGAGGCAGTTAAAACTGTTATACAGAAAACAGGTATATAGATATTTGGGGGACAGTAGGGAACTTTTGAATATGGATCATATATTGCTATTGCAAAATTAACATTAATTGTTTTAGTTGTGACAGTGATACTGTGGTTATTAGACCAATTACTTTTTCTTTCTGAGGAGGAAAATACATAGTCTGCAACTTCCTTTCAAATAGCTGATAAAAAAAAAGCAAGGGGGGGGGAAGAAAGCAAATGTAGCAAAATGTTAACAATTAGTGCATTTAGTTCAAAGGGGTCCATTATCCTATTATAACTTTTCTATAGGTTTGAAAGTTTTCAAATTAAAAGCTGGGAAGCATGTTCTTCTTGTACATTAAAAAAAAAAAAAAATGTGTTCTAATGCACTAATGTGCTTCATGTCCAGAAGGGGAGACCTCCTTTCACCAAGTCCCCAGATGACTCCTCACTCATGTCTGTCCCTGTGTTGTTCCCCCAAGTCATCCAAGGGAGAGGCAGAGCTGACCTCAACTACCTGACTTGGGAGAATTAAGATAACGGGGTGTAGTTATGGCTTCTGCTGCTCGCCAGGACTCTGGTGGCGAGAGGGGCTGGCAGGAACACCATCTGGTGTCCACTGGGCAGCAACCTCTGGGCAAGAACGTCCAGGGCAGGGTCCCTGGGTGGTTCAGTTGGTTAAATGTCTGCTTTCGGCTTGGGTCATGATTTCAGGGTCCTAGAATGGAGTCCTGCATCAGGCTCCCTGCTCAGTGAAAGGCCTGCAACTCCCTCTCACTCTCCCTCTCTCTCAAATAAATAAAATCTTAAAAAAAAAAAAAAGTTCAGGGCATTCGTGCAAACACCCAGACGCAGTGCAGGTGGGACTCCCTTCATTCTACAGCCCACAAACCATGATCATTTAAAGCAAATAGGAAAGCGAGTGTGTGGCGCACACGCACGCGTGCACATCTGTATATATGTGTGTGAGAACTGAGGCCCACTCTTCAGAGATTCACAGTTGAGAGAGACTAGAAATGTACATTTTTTAAAGCCAGTCTTTCTAGAGGGTTCTGATTCTGGCTTTTGACTTCTTGGGAACATCATGCAAGATGTGTATGATCTCTCACCAAGGACACTCTTGTGTCTAGCTTTACAAAATGTGGTCAGTAAGAAGCCGGCACTGGAAGTGCAGAAAAAAAATCACAAGGCACAGCTTGGAAGCAGCTTGGTGACTCCTAACTATTGTATAAGGCTGCAAGGATAGGCACAGTGTCTCCATTGCACAATCGCTGGCCTTTGCTCCCAAACCAGGGTGCCATTCCCAGTGGGATACTTTAGAGACCTGCCCTCTTGCTTAGACCACTCCCTTTTCCACACTCTGGTGTATTTTACATGAATTACCCAGAAGTCCTGAATCAGGAGTTTGTGGCACAAGTCTTCTTTTATATGTGTTACTCTCTCTCTTACCCAGGGGGATCAGGCTGCATTTCGGGGGGGGGGGGCGGCGGTGTATCTTCAGACAATTACAGTCCCTAGCAGTGACGAAGCAACACTTGGCAGGGGGCAAATAGCAACGCCTAGGGACCCAAACCCAGCGACTGAAAACAAGGATGCAGACTGCTCAAACCGCGTGGGCTGCTTCTCAGCAGGTTTTGGTTACCCAGGGACGCAGATGTGTGTGCTTCACATGTCACACTCAACCCAGCACTGTGACACTGGGAATTGTGCACTGACCCAGTGGGCTGCAGCCTGTCCTCCACAACTCTGTTCAGATCTGTGTGCTTAACTAAACATGTACTTTGGAAAAGAAAGAAGAAGGTCCCCTCAGCAGTACTACCTTTGGGGAATGGCTGCTATAAACCATGGGGACGGCCACTGGTATGGGAGGCTAATCTAGTTCCCACCACACAGGTTGTAAGGGTGGGCTTGGGAGACCCTGGGCCAAAACTCTACCTCACCTGTCTGCCTACTGTGACTGGTCTAGGGGAGATGGGTCATATGATCCATAGTTTTTGTTTTTGTTTTGTTTTTTAACTTATTAGGGTTGGTTTTTCTACTGATGTTACCAAGAATCTTGATTCATAGGTAGGGGAGTGAAGATTGGAAAGAGAGGATTTGACAAAGGATTATATTAAATGTACAAATAAGACACCCACTGCAAACCTCTTAAATAGGCCAGAACTTCAAACTCAGAAAAACACAGGGAAAAGACAGGTGATATCAATAAGTCAACCAGGTTCAGGTCATGGGACCAAGAATTTTTTCACTCTCCTCTTAACTCAATTAGACAATATATCCTGGGACGCCCAGTTGGTTAAGTGCTACCTTTGGCTCAGGTCATGATTCTAGGGTCCTGAAATCGAGTGCGGCATCAGGCTCCTTACTCAGTGGGAAGCCTGCTTCTCCTTCTGCCTGCTGATCCCCCTGCTTGTGTTCACACTCACTCTCTCTGACAAAAAATAAATAAAATCTTGAAAGAAAGAAAGAAGGAAGGAAGGGAGGGAGGGAGGGAAAGGAAAGGAAAGGAAGGAAGGAAGGAAATCTATCCTGAGACAACAGGGAAATGATGGGGAGTGTGATAAACTAGAAAGGTCCATCCATGGTGGCAGCCCTTCCTTATTCAGATTTAGCAATCACTGCCCTCTGAAAATGAGGGCCCAGTATCATCAGATCTTCAGATTTATTAAGAGAAGTCAGAAATCAGAATTAATATATATAAATGATTTAACTGATTCAGCAAATTTTAAAACACCGTACAGAGAGTTAGAATGATTCGCAAATAAATCAAAACCCAAACCAACCAAACAAAACCCAACAACCCTCATTTGCCATCTTTGGAGGTTGCTAGGGTAATGACCAAGTACTCTGAAAATTGATAAAAAGGCTATATCAAGCATTTACCTAACCATTCCCATATGTACTTGAAGGGAATGAAAAATTACTCTTTGTAAGAGAAACACAGTTAATAAAGTCAGATATAATGATAGAAAGAGACAGAAAAATCACCATTTTATGATTCCTAACAATGGTGATGATAAAGAGATGCTGAAGCCACTAGTTGAGAAGGTAACGGAGGGAATTCTGTAATGTGTGGGTCAGGCTGTGTCACCAGAAAATGCTGATTAAGCCCAGCATTTGTGAAAGGGAGACAGTCAGACGTCACACATCCCTTGAGATGGTATAATAAAAACATGTTCACAGTCTCCCTATGATGGAGTCTGGCAGGCAAAAAAAAAAGAAAAAAAGGTTTAGAGATAGAAAAAAATAGGTCTGGATTTGATCACTGCTCTGGGTTCAACTAGCAGTTAAGAACATGTTAAAATGAGAGTAAAGCAGCCAAATCCAGAATGGGGGGAGGGGAAAGGTCAGTTTCTTTCACAAATAAATGGCACTAAAAACAAATACAGACACTTAGCGCTCAGTTCTTGGTTGCTGAAACCGTTTGCTGGTAAAAGAGACCAGGATTCCTTGGAGAAATACCAAATTCTAGAGACAGGGCAAGGAAAACACAAGATGAGCTTGTGACCCAGGAAGTGTCAGAAAGTAAGAGAGAGCTGAAGGGAAGAAGAAAGGGAACGTGGAATTCTGTACACAGGGATGACGCAGGAGGCAACCTGAAAGAGCCAACAGCCAAAGTGGGACAATTTGGGCAAGAAAACATTATTGGATTATAACATAAAGCATAAAATAAATGCTATATACTTAAGTCTGTACTGATATAAAGAAATGCTTGAATAGATAAATGGAGGAGAAAAAAAAATCTCTCTTATGTAAGAATTCTAAATGTAGACGCCTCCAGGAGGTGGGGTTTAATGCCCAACCTTTTGAGTGTGGGCTGAACTTAATGATTTGTTTTGAAATAAGAAAGGGGAAAACAACCCTTTTACAATGAAGAAACCTGGCAAACAGCACCTTAGCCAAGTGACCAAGGTTAACAGCATCAGGGATAAGTCATGTTACTATCGCCTCTAATATGACGCCAGGAGAAGGGTACTTGACCTCTGTGCTAGTCTTCCCCAAGCTTCAAACCCCAGTCCAATCAGGAGAAAACAAACCCAAACTAGGGAGTTGTACAAAAATCTGATCAGTAGTTTTCAAAACTGTCAACATCATGAAATAAAAGGAAGACTGAGGAACTATGACAGATTGAGAGAGACTTAAGGAAACATACAAGTATCATGTTGGATCCAACAACAATAAAGGACATGATTGGCAAAACTCATTAAATTTGAAGTCTGCCGTTTAGTTGTGCACCAATATTCACGTCTTAGTTTTGAC